>JANBPO010009551.1:0-43866 GCA_024336825.1 Amorphophallus titanum | reverse complement strand
AGGAGTATGGCTAGTGACGATGATGATTTATTGAAAGAATTTCTTGAGGTTAACGGAGTTCCACGTCCTAGGGATCTCCTCCCCCCCCACCATTACCAGCCTGTATGCTCCTTTTCCGAGTACTTCTGCTACCCTGTACGGGCCTTCCTAGCTTAGTGCCAGCTTCCCCCCTTGGGTCAGACATGCTTGCTCGCCGTAGCACCAAGTCTCTAGGGAAGAAGTGTCATTCTCTTACTTTGGTGTTATAATACTGAGCTAGCTTCTGTTGATATGCTACAAGCTTCACCTGGTCCTTAGCCCTATCTTCTTCGAGCAGGTCTAGATTTTCTCACAGCGCCTGGTTGTTTCTTGCCTCATTGAATTGTCCCACTCGTAGAGAGGGGTTTGATATTTCCACCGGTACCACTGGTTCCGTGCCGTAAGCGAGGTGAAAGGGTGTTTCCCCAGTGGCAGCTCTAGCAGTTGTCTGGTGGGCCCATAAGATGCTCGGGAGGGAATCTATCCATGAATCACCTGCTTGGTCTACCCTGGTCTTGATGCCATGAAGGAGTGTTCGGTTGGCATTCTCCACCAACCCGTTAGCCTAAGGGTGTCCCACCGAAGTGTAGTGGTTCCAAATTCCCAGCTCCGAACACTTCTCTTAGAAGGTGGTGCTCGCGAATTGCCTGCCATTATCAGTTGTGAGAACCCTGGGAATTCCAAAGCAGTAGATGACGCTCCACAGCACGAACTTCCAAACCGCCTCGCTCGTGATCTTCCCCAATGGCTCTGCCTCGACCCATTTGGTGAAGTAATCTATGGCGACTATAAAGAATTCCTTCCTCCGCTGAGCCTTTGGGAAGGGGCCTAATATGTCGACCCCCCAGCGAGCAAACAGACGGGGTTCCATTAGTGTGTGGAGCGGTGTGGCCGGTTGGTGGGGCAGGTGAGAAAACTTTTGGCACTGGGGGCATCTTCGGACATAGTCGAGGCAGTCTTGCTGCAGTGTGGGCCACCAGTACCCTTGGCGGATCAGCATCCTCGCTATTGCTCGCCCCCCTACGTGGCTTCCACAAAGTCCTTCGTGGATCTTCTGAATGGCCTGGCTGGCCTTCGTGGGGAATAAGAACTTCAATAGTGGCACTGTTAGGGAACAGCGATACAGACTATCATTTACCACTGTGAAATGATCCGCTCTCACTGGCGTACGTCAAGCTTTGGCATGGTCGCTTCGGAGTTGCTGTCGAAGAAGGAAGTCCAAAAGGAGATCCATCCAAGAGGGCTCATAGTCAATGGCATTTACCTGGAGTGCTGGCACATCTATGCTCAGCGTTGACAACTCCTCTATCAGGACGGATCTCGAGTTGGAGACCACGGTGGCCGATGCTAGGTGCGACATAGCATCTGCTTGGTCATTCTCCTCCCGTGGGATATGAACCACCTCGAAGTGGGAGAACTCCCTTGTCGTGGCCCTGGCTTGCTCTAGATACTTGATCATAGTGGGCTCGCATGCTTCAAACTCCCCTTTCACCTGATTAGCGATGAGCATGGAATCGCTATGTGCTCACACACTGGTCACCCCCAGGTGCTTTGCCATACGTAACCCTGAGAGGAGTGCTTTGTATTTGGCTACGTTGTTCATGGTTGGGAAGCTGAACTGTAGGGTGTACTACAGCTCGAGGCCCTCTGGCAAGAGGAGGACTAGCCCGGCCCCGCTTCCTGTGGTGCAGGATGATCCCTCGACATATAGTTCCCAGGTGGGTCCAGAGGGCTGCTGTGGTGAGTCTTCGGTAGGGTGCACTCAGTGACGAAATCGATGAGGGCTTGAGCCTTGATGGCTGTCCTTGGACAGAATTTGACATCGAACTCTCCCAGCTCCATAGCCCACTTGACCAATCTACCCGAGGCATCTGGGTTTTGGAGAACTTGCCGTAGGGGTTGGTCGGTGAGGATGGCGATGGGGTGAGCCAGGAAGTATGGTCGTAGCTTGCAAGCAGCCATAATGAGTGCGAGGGCAAACTTCTCAGTCCGCAAGTATCGAAACTCTGGGCCTTGTAGTGCTCAGCTGACGTAGTAGATGGACCTTAATATTCCTGCTTCCTCTCGCGTGAGCATGACACTCATCATGCTTGGCGTCACTGAGAGGTACAGGAATATCTCCTCCCCCTTCTGGGGCTTGGCGAGGACTGGAGGTGACGCCAAATAGCACTTCAATTCTTCGAACGCTTGTTCACACTCCTGGTCCCAAGTAATCTGTCCTTTCTTCTCCGGTGCCTAGTTGTCCTGCTTGATCAGTCAAAAGAAGGGAAGGCATCGCTCGACCGCCCGGGATAGGAAACGGGTCAGCACCGCGATGCGTCCGGTGAGGCATTGTATGTCCCTTACGCGCCCTGGTCACTGCATCTCCAACACCACTCGGATTTGGTCAGGGTTGGCTTTGATCTCTCGATGGGTGACGAGGAAGCCAAGGAACTTCCTTGACCATACTCCGAACGCACATTTGGCTGGGTTGAGCTTCATGTGGTACCTTTTAAGCGTGGCGAAGGTTTTCGCCAGGTCGTGCAAGTGCTCGGTGGCCTGGAGGCTCTTGACGATCATGCCATCGATATACACCTCTATGTTGCGATCGATCTGCAAGTCGAACATGTGGTTGACGAGTCACTGGTAAGTCGGTCCTGCGTTCTTTAGTCCTAACGGCATCCGCGTGTAGCAGTATAAGCCGTGGTCGGTGACGAACGCCATTTTATCCTGGTCGGGCTTATGCATGCTGATCTGGTGATACTCGGAGTAGGCATCTAATGTGATGTCTCAGACCCTTTGGAACCTTCTTCTCGGGTCCTGGACTTATTTTCTCAAAGGATTTGTTTCCATTATGTCCGGAATTATCTTCTGGACAACTTTCGTGTTCGGACTCGTGCGATTCAGGGCACGCGCGCTCTCTCACTCTCTCTCTCCATCGTTCCCTCTCATTCTCTCTCCTTCGGGCGCCTGACTACAGATAGAGCGGTCCGCGGGCGAGGTGATGATGCATGGGACTTGCTGAAATGCGTGGTGGAGCGAGGAATGGCGTGGATTTGGCGCGATCCTGAATGGCGGATTCAAAGTCAGCGGTTCGGTTCGCGACGGCGTTTTGGCATGGTTTAGTCACCCATGGCAGTCAGTTTCGTCGGTGGAGGTAGGGAGATGGACCCCCTCCGCGTTCTGCACGTTTTCCCTGTCTCTGTGCGTAGTTTCATGGCCGATCGGGGGAGATCGAGCTAGTTTAGCATAAACCATAGTTTTTGGGGTTGGTAGGGTTTGTCGAAAAATGGTAACCATTCACGATGTAGTTAGTGTCAAACTGACCGCTGGGATGTCAGGATCCCAACCCCACCAGTTTCATGTCGATTGGTCATCATTTGGGGCCGGTAGGTGTCCGGGAACCCAGGTGACTCGATTTGGGTCGATTCATCGGAATCGCCCTGATCTCGCGATGTAAGGCGTTTCGTTGCGTGCATGTGGTGTTTTTGGAATCCTTGAGGGATTTCCCATTGTTTGGATGTATTTCCCCTGCGCTACGGTGTGCATAGGGCGTGGGACGGGCCGATTCGATCGTTTCACCATTTTGGTCATCGGATTGGCATAACGATCCTACCAGAGGCCATTATGTGCATAACGGTCCCTCGATAGACCGTTATGCTTCGTTCATCAATTTTTATCTTCTGAGGTCTTGGAGCATAACGGACCAAGACTAGTCCATTATGTGGAGCATAACGCCCCTGTCTAGGTGCGTTATGGTCGGATGGTTTTTGAGACCGACTGCCATGTCAGTCCCCTCAACAACCATGTTTACCTCGAAGACCGTGTCAGTCGGTTGGCATAACGGACTCCTCCCCATGCGTTATGGTTAATATAACGCCCAGGTGCTGATCCGATATGGTCCGTTAACCGATGTTTTGGCTGGGTATGGCGGTTGATATAACGCGACTCACCCTGTGCATTTTGTGACGATAACGGATGGGTCTTGGTCCGTTATGACGCGGGACGAACCCGGTCGAGACACTGGGACCTAAGCCAGCAAACAACGAGCACAGATCATCTAAGCGACAAGGCAAACACTCACGTGAGTAGCGGACTCCAAGGGACTCATAGTGATGGTTCGGCGAGCTGTGGCTCACGAGGAGGTCGGACTTGGTCCGAGCAGCGAGGAGGGTGGTAGGAAACCACCCGGGGGACAACGTAGTAGGCACCGGACTCAACCGAGCAGACCGATACCGAGGGGATCGGTTCAAATGTATGCTCACTCACCGGTAGCAAGTACTCTCGAAAAGGTAGAAGTTTGGATCAGGCACTCTTCTTATGGGCGCTGTAGTTGGAACTAATACTAAGCAAGCAAATCGGAGTGGCAGCCACACGTACCTAGCCTGTCCGAAGGATCGGCTCCGGTCGGAGACGAGGGTGAACCGGGGAGCGTGCACACCCGGCGGACACGCTATGTCGAGGAAGCTCGGCGATGATCCCTGCTATTATAATTACTACACTCCACGCAGGGAGGGGATCATGGGGATGGACAAACCATTACATGCATTACCCTCACGCAGGAGGGGGGAACAAGGGGAGGGGAAACCAAACTACCGATTTGCGCTTGCTTGTTCCGTAGCGTACGTCTAGCTCCGATGTCCAATCGTGGTGCTGTCAATGCCTGGATGAAGCCTGAGGGATGCCGAAGGACGCCTGAGAGTCCGACGTTGAGCCGATGTCACTGGAAGGTGGAGGAGGTCGCAGTCGATGGCCTGCGCAATTCTGCCTTGCAGGACTAGATGGCGCGGTCGTGGTGCGTCGACAGGTACGCTCGCTGTAGAACTCCAAAAGTGACGGGACCAACTCGTGGGCGTAGCAGACAGAGAGCACTACAAACACTCAAAAGCTGACGGCTGTCATATCCCTCACTGGTCGTGGTCACCGAAATGGTCGGTGTCAGGTTCCTAGGCAAACAGTAGGACAGGTCGACGATGACCGGGGTGGAATCTTTTGTGCTGATGTTGAAACGAGGCGAAACCACTGGGGTTGGCTTCGTATCGTTGAAAGTCAAAACTTTGTAGAAGACTGCTCGGCTTGAAACTGAGTGGAGGATGGAGTATCAGGGCTGACTAAGTGGCAGTCTGTCCTAGGTGAACAGAGAGTTCCAGATCTGGTGTGATCGAGGAAAATGGATGCCCTGGGTGGAGGCGTTGTCAAAAGAAGGCGGGACCACCTCTGATTCATCGGTGTCTCGAAGAGGAAGAACTCTTGTGAAGGGAGTTCAGGCCGATTCGCACAGGGGAAGTCGGTGTCGACGTTACCAAGTGGCACTTAGAAACAAGTGGGGTTCGGGCGCAGTTGCACGAAAACGCCTGTCGCGGTTGATGACGTTGACGAAAGGAGACGAGACCACTTTTGGAGTGTTGCAGACTCGAAGGAGGACGACTTTTCAGAAGACACCTCGAGCCGAATCTTGCCGTGGATGCCGCTAGAAGGTCTGCTAAACAAACCTCTAATGCTGACTGGTAGCAGAGTGTAGCAGATCGAGACTTCTCACTCCACTGGGAAAGGAGCGACGGTAGGGCTACTCCGGGGATTGCCAAATATATTTTAATAACCTGATTAGAACATGTAAGCGGTTAGACGTTAACCCCTATTAAACTATTAGCTGTTAGGACTGTTACTGTTATAACATGTGCTATATATCTGTATTTCAATAACCTGATTTACACCTGTTAGTTGTTAGGATAGCTATTAGGACATGTGTTAACATAAACGTTAACCCACATGTTAACATATATTTTAATCACCTGATTAGAACCTGTTAGAATCTCGAGGAGAAGCGCTGCACTTGAAAAAGTAGGGAGTGAGCCTCATCTTATTGGCTCAGTAGGGGTCCCACAGATCCTCACCATAGCGAAAGTGGTAAGCCGTAACAACAGTAATAGCAATAATAACAACAATAATAACATAACAACGGTGACCGGAATTAGAAGAACGGTAAACAGAGGAACCACGGAGCCTCTACGCTATCCCGACTCTAGCAGTTGGAACAACTGGTCCTCGCTGATGGAAACTCTAACAAGGCCAGGCGGCCAAACACGCAACCTCCACCCTCGGGAGGACATCTAGACACTAGTAACCCTAGATCTCAAGCTAGGACTAGGAAAAGAATCATGCCCTCTACATAGGGAGACTCCAGCCCATCTGTCGGAAGGGCCATTGACAACACTGTCGATAACTCAACCTTATCAGCATAGGGTCTGCCACTTAAGTATACACAACATGGTCAGATGTATCCATTGATGTCTTATACTACGCCAAGGCCTCATATGTGTGCACACTACTCACACCTGATCTCAGGAGGAGCATAGAAGACACTCACACACCCCACACCCTGGGACAGGCTAGGATCCGTGCCGCTGCACCCAACAGCATGACTGTGTCCTGCAGCCTAACACGAGATATGCGCCACTGTGCCTAACAGTAACGTACACTTGTCCTAATCAAGGTACATGTGCTAAAATGATCTCACCTCTACAAGGAGCGTTGTACACACAAGGTGATGTCACCGGGTCCAATCACGACTTGCCTTCTAGGCAATGAAACTATAAAGCACTATCTTATGCGTTCTCATGGGAATCCCAAGAACATGTGCATACATGCGCTTGAACTACAGGAAACCTCAGAACAACATTACCAGCTACTGATGAACCATCTAGGGGCGGATGACGAAAACTCGAGAACATCGACCCACTGACTCGTACGAGAATGCTTAGTCGCGATCATAGAACTCAAGCAGGAATACCTTCCGCGGTCACGAAACTCTCATGGGGACAGCCATCAATGATAGCCGAATTATAGAGGAATGACTATCCACACTACATAAATCACACAGGCATGGCCCACTCTAATCATACGGGAATGGCAGGACGTACAAAATCACACGGACACACATTTTGTGAAGCCACGTCCAACACAGAATGTGACGACCCGGATCCCGGATACTAGATATACCCGATAGGACTGCCGAATATACCTGATACCATTTGGAACCCGCGAGGCCTCCCAAGGGCGGTAAAGCCCCTAAAGGGAAAAAGGATTGTCATGGGATGTATTGAACTGACAGATATAATAGTAAGCAGTAATATTTCATTAGATTGGGTTGCTAAAGTAGCAGAAATAATATTACTTTTTAATTAACAGTTTTAAAATTAACAATTATAGCCCAGAGTCAAGTCCAAAGAAAAGACAGCAAGTGTCAAGTACAGTCGACAGAAAAGAAAAGACGTACCGTAAAATCGGGGGAAGCCCAACGAGGGTACCAGCTGGCCACGACTAGACGCTACGAGCACGCACCCCAGGTACACACGGAAGCCAAACGAACGACCACCACCTATAAAGCAGGGGTGAGCCTCGTGTCACTGGCTCAGTAGGGGTCACGCGGATCCCCACCGAGAAAAATACGCAGTAACATGCTAAAGCAGCAGGCAAGCAACAGGCAGTAGTAAAGCAGAAAAGCTAAACTATAAAGCTGTAAAGGAAACAGAACAAGAAGCAGGAGTAGGGAACAAGCTAAGGAAATGGGGAAAGGAAGAAGCCATACCATGGCTACCGAACTAACCTCGGTACCCCATACTACTCCAAGCAAGGGCAGGAGAGCGACTCGGAGCTGATAGAGTCAGGAGTTGCCGAACTGCCGACGCAAGGAACCTGCAAAACAGACAAAAGAAACCTAGGGAAAGGCTAGACAGACGATCGACACGGACAACAAACAACACGACGAGGACATCATGCACACTACCACATACACAACCAGAACGTCGTGCAGGCGATAGACACTGACCTCGAGTACAACCACAAAAGGGCCAACCCGGAAGGTCATGACGCACGAGAAATGCCGAGAGTCATACAACACGTGACTCGAAAGATGAGTAGTCAACTGCGTCCACTGACATCTTACACTACACCACAACTCACTCCACAAGTGCCTCGACTACCAGTCGAACGTGGTCTACCACAGCTAAGGCTGAGTCGCACGCCCACGTGGAAACCACCACTGCAAGGACCAGTCAGGGTCACGCCCGTCAACGCGAGTCCAAACCCCTGACCCCGTGTGCACACACTGGCCGTAGACCATTAAGCCAGGCCTCTAACTAGTATTCTCCCTCGCGGACGCTACGATAAGGTCGGGAGCCTACGGAACTAGCTTAAAAACCATGTCTCGGGAAGAGTGCCCCGCTATAAGAGCAGTCATGCCAAAGCGTGCCGTAAGGTACAAACCAAAGAGGAGCCACAAAACCCAAAGACTCTGAAACACAAGTGCCGGAGTACAGACAGGCCATACTACGCGCACCACGGCAGTACAGGAATCTGTCGACCACTCAGGGCAACGCAAACTAGACCTACAACTACAACGGTCCCTGAGTCCTACGACTCTGAGTCAGGATCGTCATACACAGCGGAACATGTTGTGCCCCTGTGGTCATTTGCATCTCATGATTTTGATAATAACTAACACTATAAGTCATTGTTATTTTTCACTCTCATATGACTGACATATGTGATGTTTTGTTCATGACATGTCAGCAAATGAATGGAGAAGAAATGGCGTGGAGAAAGCAAAAGTGTGAAGCCCAAACTCGCAAAATGTGCGCCCTCACACGCGGATCGACCTGCGCGGTCAGGTCGCGGGGATCGACCTACCCGGTCAAGTCGCGGGGGTCAAGGGGGCAGGAGTGAATGCGGTTATCATTTTTTTAAAATTGTGTGGCACGGTATTTTAAACGACGAGTGTTAGTGGCTATAAGTCCTCAGACAGGGACGAGAGGAGATGTTGTAGGACTTCGTTTCCCGCTTCCGTGAGGAGGAGCTCTGGATCCCGCATCTCGATGTTAGTATCGCTACCACCACACTAACTCAAGGGACGCGGGACCACATCCGCCAGTGAGCACTCGGCGTCGAGGCCCTGATGACACTCACCGACCTCCTGGCCCTGGCGTAAAAGCACGCGCCAGTGTGAGGAGAGTACTGTGGATTGAGCGGTCCGACTGGAAGAGGTCTGTCGACTCACCTCGAGAGGGGCGGAATAAGCGGGAGCAATGCGACCGAGACCGCCGTGATCACCCAAAAAGGGAGAGGGGGAACTACCACAAACTACACGCCCCAACGGCCCCTCCTGACCAAATCCTGATGGAGATCCGCGAGGAGCCATTCCTCAAGTGGCCCCCTCAGATGAAGTCGGATCCCAGCTCGAGGAGCAAGAAGAAATACTGTCGCTTCCACCGTGACCACGGCCATGACACTGCGGAGTGTATCAACTTGTGGGATGCTATCGAGAATCTCGTCCGGCGAGGGATCCTCGACAAGTATATCACCAAGGCCGCGGAGAAGCGACAGCAAACTCCCCCGCCCATCGACAACTGACCCAACGGCAAGGAGATCATGATGATCTCTGGAGGACCGGCCTTGGGCAGGGACAGTGTGACCAGACGACGATGGTACGCTTCAGCCATCAATGCCATGGAGTGAAGCGACAGCCCTCAGAGAGAAGCTGCCGCCTAGGAATGCTTGAAAGATCCCATCATCTTCTCAAACGATGATTTAAAGGGCACAACCACTCCCCATTCCGACTGTTTGGTGGTGTCAACCACTATCAACCAATGTACCGTACGTCGCATATTAGTGGATAATGGAAGCGGGCCCGATGTTATCTCGTACGACTGTCTAGTGCTGATGGGTGTGGATCTGTCCCAAATTACACCGTTGCACAAGCCTCTGTATGGCTTCTCTAGTACCACGGTCCATCCGGGGGGACGCATCTCACTGCCAATCTCATTTAGGACTGCGCCGAGAGAGGTTACCTTTTTAGCTGACTTCACAGTAGTCCGTGTGATGACCAGATACAATGCCATCATAGGACGAGGGATTCTCGGCACCCTTAGGGGCGTCCCCTCCTCATACCATCAAAAGCTTAAGTTCCCCACCTCCCAAGGGGTGGGGGAGGTGCGAGGAGACCAGAGGGAATCCAAGAGATGCTACCTCATTTCGACGTGTGATCGACAACCCGAGGAAGCACCGCCTGAAAAGAAGGCTAGAACGGAAGACCCAGGTCCGAGCACGAGCACCCCCGCCGAAGACCTATACCTCATCCAGGTGGGAGAAGACCCGAGTAGGATTCTAAGGATCATATCTACACTGTCCGAGCAGGATAAGGTAACATATACAAACTTCCTCATAGTTAAGTAGGATGCATTTGCTTGGTCGGAGGACGAACTCCTCGGGATCCCACTGAAGGTCATCACACACCAACTAAGGTTGGACCCAAGCTGCCGCCCGGTCTAGCAACGCCAGAGACGTTGCAACCCCGAGCGACAAGCCATTATCCGAGAACAAGTAAGTAAAAATCTACGTTCGAGACTACTTCGCCCCACCCGCTACCCGGACTGGGTGGCGAACGTAGTCTTGGTCCCTAAGAATAATGGGAAGTGGAGGATGTGCGTAGATTATATCGACCTTAACAAGGCTACGTCGAAAGACAGGTTCCCTATGCCACGAATCGACCAACTAGTCAACGCGACGGCCAGGCACGAGATGTTGAGCTTCTTAGATGCCTATTCTGACTATCACCAGATCAGCATGCACGGGTCCGACCAAGATAAGACCACATTCGTCACCGATCACAGCTTATACTACTACACGCGCATGCCATTTAGGCTGAAGAATGCATGAGCTACTTTCCAACGCCTCGTCAACCACATGTTCAATGCGCAGATTGACCGAAATATGGAGGTCTACATTGATGATATGCTCGTCAAGAGCCTCCAAACATCCGAGCACCTAGAAGACTTGGCAGAGACATTTGCTACGCTCCAAAAATACAATATGAAGCTCAACCCAAGCAAGTGCGTGTTCGGAGTAAGATCAGGCAAGTTCCTCAGCTTTCTTGTTACGGATAAGGGAATAGAGGCGAATCCTGACCAAATCTGAGAAGTCCTGGAGATGAAGCGACCAACAAGGGTGAGGGATGTACAATGCCTCACCGGGCGCAAATCCGCCTTGACCCGCTTCCTATCCCGAGCTGTAGAAAGATGTCTCCCCTTCTTTCGACTTATCAAGCAAGCTAAGAAAATGTCAGAGAAGAAGGGACAGATCGAATGGGACTAGGAATGCGAGCAGGTGTTCGAGGAGCTAAAGCATTACCTAGCCACACCCCCTGTACTCTCTAAGCTGCAGAAGGGAGAGTAGCTACTCCTATATCTGTGGGTGACGCCGAGCATGATGAATGTTGTGCTCACTCGGGAAGAAGCGAGCCTCATGAAACCCATCTACTACGTAAGCCCGGCACTGCAGGGACCAGAGTTTCAGTACTCACGGGCTGAGAAATTCACCCTAGCCCTCATCACTGCTACCCGCAAGCTACGGCTGTACTTCCTTGCTCACCCGATCACCGTCCTCACTGACCAGCCTCTACGCCAGATTCTCCAGAATCCTAATGCCTCTAGAAGGTTAGTTAAGTGGGCTATAGAGCTGGGCGAGTTCCACGTCAAATTCTTCCTGAGGACCTCTGTTGGGTTCGTTGCACTCCCTCTTTGTCTTTGATAATGGTTTTGATGATTACAAAATATTGTGTGGTTTGCATCGTTACGTCTTTAATTCGTGAAAAATGGGTCGTATCATTCTAACGCGGGTTGTCCTTCCTATGCAGAAATAATTTTTTCACTTTTTTTTGAGCCAATGAGAACAAAGATTATAAGTTGACGTGACTTTGTGCACCAGATTCGGTGCATAAAGTATTACTCTTATTTTTAGTATGCAGCAGATAGAGCCGTGGGTAGTCTTATGATAACAAATAGACTATGGTTTGTGAGGAGGGTAAATCTGGTTTGGCCCAGAAACGGCCCAATAACGATAGGCCTATTGAAAATCGACCGCAATAAGCCCTCCCAAGAGGCAGGCGCATGCGCTCGGTCCAATAAGAAAGGGGCCAGCCCAAGAGGGCCTCAGATTCTACAATGCGGAACGGCTACGGCCCAAGCGCAGTTATCGCCGAAGGACTCTCCGACGACTGACCGTTGCCCCCTCGACATCGGCCTTGATCCCATAACAGGCGAGCACGCCCCATGAGCGCCGTAAGACTTGCCCCGGGACCGACCGACGTCGGGGTAATCGCCCCCCAATGAGAAATTATCGCCATGATAGCAGAGAAATGATACTCTACTATGGACGTCCTTCCCTATCAAGGGATGAGGCTCCTCGCTCCAGGACAACCCCCTATAAAAGAGAGATCGACATAAGAGAAGAGCACGGTGGTTCAGTCCACTACTACGCTACCTCAGAGAATAGAGCTACTACCCCTGCCAAATAAGGTGAAGAAGAGAGTGATGACCTACACTCTGAGAGAGTTTCTTCCCAGCGGCCTTACCACCCAATGAGTACTCATCGAGTGAGTACTGGGACCGGCGAGCACTCATCTGGGGGACCTCCATCGATTCGACGACCTCCTACGGTGATCTCTCTCTTTCTCTCTCCCCCTGCTCTTCTCTGGGCTCTATTATTCTGTTGCTGACTTAAGCATCAGAGGGTTGTCCCCTGGGGTAACACCTGGGACTCCTTCTGATGCCTCTTCCGCTTCCTGGTGATTTGTAGGCTTCCATGGGCGCGAGACGACTTCCCCTACAAATAAATAGAGAAGGTGGTACGTGACCTAGGAATCATTTTCCTGCCTCTACACTTCTTGGCACCGTATGTGGTAACGTCGATCAAAAGGCCATGGTGCCCCGTGGAAGTCTCTGAAACACTAGCAACCGGGGACATAGGTCTCACCAGGGACCCAACTCCCGGCGGGAGTCGCAAGAAGCCTCTTCTACCCATCTGCGACAGGAGGTCACCCCTGGTGACCTCAACGAGCTGCGCCAACAGAACTGGACCCTGGCAGAGCTCTGTCAGGAGCTCCGGGACCAACGGGCCAACCCCCAGCGTGTCATGTTCGAACGATGCGAGGATGAGGGACGTTGGGTTGGGGAGAACCCCTGTTTGGTACGAGAGGCGTCCCGCGCCTTGACGACTAGGACTCGGTGGTCCCACAGTGTGCCTGCGCTAAGGGTGCGTAGCCCACTCCACTCCAATCCGGAGATCAATCGCTGGCTCCAACATTTTGAAGGAATAGAGGACAAAGTCTGGCATTTAGACGACGTTCTCTTGGCCGTCAAGAATCACGGCCTAATCAACGACGACCCGGATTTCCATGCTCCCTTCTCCAGGGAAATAATGGAAGTTCCCATCCCGCTGAAGCTTCAACTGCTGTCGTTCACCTCCTACAACGGCACCACCGACCCGGCCGACCATATGCACAGTTTCGAGTCTCGCTTGGTGTTCCACCGGGCCCCTGACACCATGAATTGCCTGGCATTCGTTATGACTCTCTGGGAGAACACCTAGGCTTGGTTCGAGTCCCTACCGGCCAGGACCATTACCTCCTTCCAGCAGCTCAAGAAGTTGTTCAAGGAGAATTTTGTTGACTGTCGAAAGGTGGCCAAGTCTGTGGTGACCTTGCTCGCGCTCAAGTAGGGTAAGGAGGAGACATTGTGGGATTTCATCTCTCGCTTCCACTCAGAGGCCCTACGGATCCCACACCTCGACGTCGGCATCGCTACCACAGCCCTCACTCAGGGGACGCGGGATCACATCCTTCGACGCGTCATCGGAGTGGAGGCCCTAGCGACTCTTCCAGATCTCCCCGCCTTGGCACAGAAGCACGCACGTTGCGAGGAGAACACGGTGGCCCTGGGCCGCGCGGCCGGAGCTGATCGATCCGATCGTAAGAGATCTGTCGACCCCCCGCGAGAGGGTCAGAATAAGCAGGAGCAACGCGATGGAGACTGCCGCGATCGCCCTGAGAAGAAGAGGGGCAACTATCACCACTACACGCCCCTAACGGCTCCACCGGACTAGATACTAATGGAGATCCGCGAGGAGCCATTCCTCAAGTGGCCTCCTCGGATGAAGTCTGATCTGAGCACGAGGAGCAAGAAGAAGTACTGTCTCTACCATCGTGACCATGGCCACGACACCACCGATTGCATCAACCTTAGGGACGCCATCGAGGACCTCGTCCGGAGGGGACTCCTCGACAAGTTCCTCGCCAAGGTGGCAGAATGGCGACAGAAGACGCCCCCACCAATTGACAACCGGCCCAACGGGAAAGAGATCATGATGATCTCCAGAGGCACGGCCGCCGGGGGAGATAGTGCGAGCAAGAGGCGACAGCATGCGACGTCGGTCCGCACCACGGGCCAAGGTGACGACACTTCACGAGGGGATTTCGCCCCAGGCCATCTAGGAGACCCCATTATCTTCTCCGACGATGACCTAGATGGTGTAACCACGCCCCACACCGATGCTTTGGTGGTCTCATACACCATTAATCAATGTACTGTGCGTCGTATCCTAGTAGACAATAGAAGCGGACCCGATGTTATTGCCTACGACTGCCTTGTTCTCATGGGTGTGGATATGTCCCGGCTGACGCCATTAAACACGCCGCTAGAAAGGAAGTTTTTATTTATCAGCGGGGGGAGAAAGATATATAGAGGTTACTCATCCTCTTTAGGATAGAACCTGTCAGGTAGGAGGTTCAAAACCCCCTTGCCAGCATATAGGCAGTTCACCTTTGCTAAGGCTTCCCGCCAACCGTCCAGGTACCCACGTTGGTATTCCTCCGAGGCGCCTCCGCCTCGGCTGCTCTCCTCGGTCGCTGGCTCCGGTCTCGGTAGGGCCTCCTTCTAGAAGCACAGGCGCTTAGGGGGGCAACCCTCTTCAGAGGAGGAGCTGGACTTCTCCGATGACATCTTTGAGGGGGGCTTGTTGTAGTGAACAACGGACTCAAGATGGTCTCCAAAACCCTCACTCGACGCTACTCATGGAAGGGGGATGAAGCCTATAGAAGGAAGTGGAAGCCCAACCACCTCTCTGACCCCGTATTCGAAGCGATGGATCTCGAAGATCGTGCCCTCTTAGTGAGATCACCAAAATGTCACTTTGTATTCGACAAAAAAGATTTGAAACAAGGCTGAAAGCTGGCACGCCACCTAGCAAGCTCCAGAGTTTACGTGAAAAAGGAAAGCATTTAGTCCAGCTTAAGAAAGTTTTTTAAAAAGAAGGTTTTCGTTCCAAAATAGAAAGAAGGCATACATATTGGAGGGTGATCCCCCCGACGCAACAACAGAAGGGAGACAAGAGCAACACCGAAGAAAATAAAAACAAGAACGAGGAGTGGTGACCACCCTCTTCGGAACTCACCCTGCCAACAGTATCATAAGGCCCTTGGCCTTGGTCCTTAGTGGCACCCTCAGCACCGGCCAAGGGTAGGGGGTGAACGGTCAGGTCCACCAGCTCTCCTTCCACTGACGAGCCAATCCCAACTATCTGCTCCCTAGAGCTCGATTCCACTGCTTGCTCCTCAGCACTGGCAGCCTCCCCGTCGAGCTCCTCCTCCACTGCTCGCTCCTTATCATCGACAGCCTCCTCGTCGAGCTCCTCCACGTCGAGCTCCTCCTCACCGACACCAACCTTAGGGCCAAACGGTGTCAACAGAGGGTGTAGGGAAGGCACATCGACACCTAGTTCTTCGCCAGCGGTTGGAGAGCAACCGACCAACCCTCCTGGAAGTCGCGATCCCTAGTCGGACCATAATCCTCGAGGGCCACCTCATTTAGCTCGTCCTGATAGGCCGAGGACAAGTAGAAGCTCTCCACCACCTCCACACCGACGACGAGCATTGATGAGCACAGGTTCTTGACCTGTGCCTCTGCCTCCTGGGCTCAGAGCTCAGCAGCATCAACCAAGGCCCCCAGCCTAGACGATAGCTCCTCAGCTGCGTCAGCCTACCTGGCCGCCTCGCGAATCGACTCCTCCAAGGTTTGAGCCTGGACGCGAAAGGAGTCCTAATCATGCTCCGCCTCAGCGAGGGCTAGCTCACGTGCTACGTGCCGCTCCTAGGCCCTGGCAAGATCGGCCTCGTTTGCCACCTACTACCTCTCAAGCTTCTCGCATTTAGTCATCAGTCCCCTCTGCGCGGCCTGGCTAACTTCCAACTCTTTCGCAATGCCAGAGAAGTGGTACCCCTACAGGCTGAATACCCTGGCGACTGAGACCAGGTTCTTCACTGTCAGATCCAGCAGCTCATCTTGAGCTCCAAAATTGAAGACCCCAATCCGATCTCGCCATTGGAGGATCCTATCGATGAAAGAGATTGCCTCTCTCCAAAAGGCAGACTTGAAGACGGGCTCCACTGGTGGCAAGAAGCGGGGACCTGACGGAATAACAGGCGACAGAACGCGAGCTCTCACCTTCTCCACACTAGATGCCTCACCCTCTAGGGCAGGGACCTTGACCTTATCAACAACCTCCTTGGCAGGGACCGAGGAGGGTGAAGGAGTGACTTGCACCTCAGATGGCATTGGTGTCAGTGGAATCACAGATTGGGGAGGAGAGGGCGCCCCGTGGCTCACTTCGGCGACCGACGTCCTCCTCTTCCTCTTGCGACGTTGCTGATCTAGTGCCGCCAATTCACCCAGGTTCACCCAAGGATGTGAACCATTTGACATTCCCGATTCCTCCCCGAGCGCACTGATGGTTCCCTCAAAAACTTCCTGCCAGGCACTCGACCCGACACTGGCTGCAAGCAACGTGGATGGCTCTTCTACTGGGAGCGCCGATGGGAGTGAATATGAAAGACGCCTCGGGGGGAAGATGACGACTTCTTGGGGAGTAGTGATGGTTGCGTGCTCGGTCCCCGACTCTATGTGATCGACGGGGTGAGCAATGCGTAGCGGAAGCTTGACTATCTCGAGTTGTAGCCCCACCTGTTTAGATGCCCCTGCAATAACAACGTTGAGGAAATTAGCGTGATGAGTGGCATGGAATCAGAAGCCCAATGAGGTCAGTACTGTGGGGTAATGGGGGGCTCTACCTCAGCTCCCAAAACATGACCGGAGTGAACTTAACATCAGCATCAAGGAGTAGGCGGTGGAGAAGGACCTTGATCGCCTGAGACTCCTCGACGGTTGGGGTGGGCAACTTATCTGCCCTAGGGAAGTGGACACCTACAGCGAAGCCCTAATCGCTCGGATGTCTGCTCCCCCCTCTCTTAGTGATATAGGCGAAGCACTCGGCCCAGTGCTTGATTTTAGACACCATGGTAGTAACCCGAACCAGAGTTCGGCCTCTCCTGGCACGGTACTAGAAGGAAGATGGATCGACAGAACAACACTGAAGGCTAAAGAACTACCAGAAGAAAAAAACATTGGGAATGATCGAAGCCTATTTGTAGATGAGAACAAACCCACACAAAAGGCTCCAAGAATTGGGAGAAAGCTCTCTTGGGTATCGACCGTAGTGGTGAAGGATGGACTCAAGGAAGGGGTGCACGGGAAGACGAAAGCCAGCCCTAGCACGTTGCTGGACTTCATGTCCCGGTGGATGATGTGGGGGATGCAGCTGTGGTGGAGGAACGCCAGCCCCCGGGCCACTTGGACATCTCAAGTGTGTGGTTCGTCTCTTCGAGCGACCTCTTATCCCAGCCAAGGGTGCTCCACCTGGTTTCAAGATCGGCCAGAACCTTCTGCAGGTGCGAAATCCCCTTCGACGTGTCCACACGACACCCCTCCAAGGCCGACAGAGCTTGCAATAGCCTTCCGCCACTAGGGAATTGCGCAGGATACCTTGCACCTTCTGGCAGTCGACAGGGAGGACTCCTTCCATCAACTCCCGAGCAACCGGGAGAGAATTGCTACTGCTCCCCTCTGGGATCTTCTGCTTAGGGACTCCCGGCGTAGAAGAAGGGCCAGGGGCCAGAACGATCGATGACGCCCTGACCATCACGTGCATCCCCATCCTTAAGAGAAGGGATCCAACATAATGCAGAAGGGGGAGCCCTGCTCGACATCTTCCGATGAGCAGGGATTGACGACTGGGCTTTGGCCTTTTTCCCTTTTTTACGCTACCGTGCCGGGGCCTCTACCTCATCCAGCAAGGGACCTCTGCGCTTGTCCTCCACCATTGGTTCGATGCTGCTCGACGGGGCTGAAGTAGTGGAGGACAAATCATCAGGCGTGCTCGGCTCGACGATGCTCAACGTCTCCTCCTTGGTAGTGCTTGGATGCTCCTCCTGCATCTCCAACCCGCTTGAAGCGGCAGCCAGAGTGGGGAGAGATGCTCGAGAACTGCTGGACGCCCCATAGGAGAAGCAACCACCTCCTGGACATCCACCAATGACTGGTGCCGTAGGTTGCTTGGAGCTAGGGGTACCGCTGGCAGAGGAGCACCAACAGGGACCTCACCTTGTAACGATTGAGCTTCTACCATTGTGACCACGCCCAATAAAACTTGAGGGGGAGCTGATGGCTCTTGATGGTCTCAAGGGCGAGGGTCCGTCGACGGCAGCACCAAGTTAGAGAATTAGAACATAGGCTTGACCATTGGAGTGCCCGGGTGCGGTTCAAAAACACCTGAAGAACAAAGAAAAAGCTATCAGTAATTGCTCAGAGGGCTGAAACTCATCAGCCTATGGATCCTATCGGGGGGGGCTCAGACCTAATGTCCTCATAAGGGTCGGAGTCAATTGTTGGCCCGCATTGTTGAACCTCTGGTGAAGAATTGTGTTGACAATTGACTTGTCACTAGGTCCCAATAACGGGATAGAGTCCGAAGCTCGGAGGGTGTAGGGGCAAGAAGCGAAGACCCAATCATCTACTCGACCCCTCCCGCCTCCGTTCGTGATGATCACGAAGCGGTCCTATAAGTTCTTAACATTGGCGATAGCGGACGAGAACTCTATGAACTACCTGCCGCAAACTCTAAAGTAGAACTCGCCACTACTGAAGCTAGGGCACCACTGGAGGTCGAAGAGGGAGCGAAAGAGATTTACAATGGCGGCGAGGCCAATCTTATCACAACGCTAGATGAGAATGCACAATATCCTACAGGAATTGGGCACCTGCTATCTCGAGTAAATCCCATAATAACAAAGGAGATGCTCGAAGAAAGTGGGAATGGGGAGACGGAAGCCAGCACAAATGTCTCGATGAAAATGCCAATTCCCCAGGGTAATGCACTCCCAAACTCTCATCTTGGGTAGGGAAGAGTATGTCATACTCCGCCAGGATCTGGTAGGCCCCTGGCCCGGATTGCGTGGTAGACGACTCAAAAAACAAAAGGAGAATGGAGACGAGTGGGAGCCCTTGAGGTGCTCAGACCACTTCGTGGTCCTCTACGAGAAGCCCTTGGGACCTCAGAGGAAGATTCCTCACCAGATCCATTGAAAAGAAGATGCTTCCTACAAGGGGGCATGGCGTCGTACTAAGGAGAGGTCTTACCAGAATATTGGAAGGCCAGGGAAAGTGGAAAGATGGTGAAGAAGAAGCAACGAAAGCCCGACGTAAATGGCCCCTTCCCATGCTTATTTAAAAGGAGAAGGCAGCCATAACGCTTCAAATTCAACGACCGAGATTAAATCATTAGAGGCAAGATGGATTGCTATCAATGGCCGAGGGAAAACGGGAGAGCTCCAAGAATGGCGATAAAATCGTCCGTGACTGCCTTCCCATGCGTGATGGGATTTGATCATGGTGAAGATGAGGTCACGCCCAAGAGGCACCGCACGTACTGAGCTCCTAGGCAAAATGGCGTCCATGGTAATGAGAACCCTAGAGAAATACCATGCGACCTATATAGGAGTAAGTCAAGGAGCCTTCTTCGGAAAGAAAAACCTAAGGGGGCGATCAGACCCTTGGGCCGATAAACATTCCCAACAAACACTTCCTCCAGAACACCGAGTATTCTCGTTGCTCAGAAGTGGGGGGCTAGTGAGAAGGGGATAATCCGCCAAGACTCAAGGGCCCAACGATGACTGACCCGGGATGTAGGTCCGTACCCTGTGCACGTAACTGTTGCACGATCCACGTGGCATATGATCTGGGAGTCATTATCACCATAATGATTGAGTAATGGATATCAAGGGACAACTCACGTCTCCTCGCCTCCCGCCGAGCGAAAGGCCAAGTGTCTCACGATCCCGTGATCTAGAACAATCGCTCCTCCATCAAATCAGATAACACAGACGGCAAAGATGTGCTCAAGGAGGACCCTACAAGAAATTCCTTGGTTGGACGGTCAGGGGTAAGCACTCTAAGCCTCTAGCACCCTACACTTAGTATATTTTCTGCTCTACTCATCTTTCCAAGCACTCCTATTATCACCTGAGCACTCCTCACCCATTCCGGGCATTTGTCTTACTAAGATATCAGAGGGTTAGATCACACTCAGAGTTCCTTCTGACGTTTGCTCGCAGGTGTTTCACTTAACCACACATGAAATGTAGTTAGCATCAAAATCATGGACCATAACTTCAATCAATCATCAAAATCATATCATCACACATGAAGTTTAGTTATCATCAAAACTATGGCTCAACAGGGAGAAACGCGTGTGTTATGCGTGCATAGAGGTCTTACCTCGGGAGGTGGACAAATCCTAAAGAATACCGGTGCCCCGGAAACCTTACCTATGGAGTGACCCATTTCAGTCTGGGCTATAGCAAACTCTGCGAAAGAGGGGATTGAAGGCAGAGGGGGAGCTGAAGCGATCAGAATGGCCTCCATCCTCCTTCGGTCCACCTCCTATCACCCAGCTATCTTGGTAGCCGCCAGTGCTTTTGCTACGGGTGACTCCGCTTGAGATTCCTCGATAACCTTTGGCGGGGGAGTTGGGGTGGAAGCTGCCTCCGCCCCAACCGTAGGCTCATCCACTTCTGGGATCGACACATAGGCTGGCTCCTCCATGGCGGCTAAAGAAGAAGAAGAAAAAAAGAGATGCTTAGGTACGAAGTATTTACACTGAAGTGGAGGCGAATTTTGTAAGACATCCATGATGGAGGAACCTCACCTGCAGGCTGGCTCGGCTCAATCGGGGTAGCTTCAAATTCCTCAAACGTCGAGACCGGAGGTGTCCGGGGAATTATCTTCGTGGCCTGGATAGCCTCCATCTTCCGTCGGTTGGCCTCCCATCGCCCGGTAGCCTTGGCCTCGTTTAAGGCCTTCTTCGTAGGTGATTTCGCCCTAGACCTCTTTGCAGGCGGGGGCAGGGGAGTTGTAGTTGGGGCCTAATCCAGCTTCTCCGCCTGTCGAAGAAGGTTGCGATATGTCACCATTTGAGTGTTGTCCCAGTGGTCTGTAAAAAAGGGGGGAAGACAAGAAGACCAAAAGGGCTGATTAGCATCTGATATCTTAAGGAGGACAGCGATGAGGAATGCAAGCAAGGAAGAGATCATCAAGTACCGTGGGGGCCGGTGTAAAGTTGAAGAGTTATCTGCCAATAGCCGAGCAATGGCTCTTTGTCCCAGCGGGCTGTCTCCCACACTAGCCAGCACACGTCCCCGATCTTCAGGCAGCGGTTAGTGAGGGTGGCCAAATCCGCATGCTTCTTGGCGGACAGGTGGCAGAATAAGTTAAAGTGGTCCATTACCTATCCTTCGGCGTAATAGTAGGCAATGTGCAGGCACTTGCCCAGGATGGCTGCCGATCGATCCTCAATCTGTAGCCCATGCACTCGAAGAAGGACATATAGCCAAGTGGTGTCCTTATAGTTCTCCGACCTCCGTTCCTCCCGCCTCATGAAAGTGCGATACGGGCAGATGGGATCCCGCTCTGGACGCTAGCTTTTCGTGGGTGTGCCCTCTTCCTCTACCGATAATGGATAGTTAATCAGCTCCAGCCAATCACTCCCGATACAGCAGAAGTCCCACAGAGTCTTCTGGAAATTGTCCTTCGCCACTAGGGGCAACTTGACTTCCTACGTCGGCCTAGCCTCTCTAGCCCCCTTACGGGCGATCATCTAATCGGCCACGCCCTTGCTCTTATCGTGCCATAATCGAAGGAGGTGCTCTGGGTCGATGTCAAGGATGGGCACGGGCTGTGGATTCAAAAATCTCCTCTCCGCCCAGTCCCAGCAGTCGGTCTTGCACGACCGATAAAAAGCTGTCCTGGCGTTCCACCACTTCATGAATTCTGGCGTCACTCGGGGAATGCGGCCAGGAGCTGGCACTCAGAAAGTAGCACTGTCCGCCTGGTGAAAGAAGTCCCACCAGACTCTGGCAGTCTCAGCGGTCAGGCCCCCTCGGAGATTCCGCGTCGCCAGGCTGAACTGGGCGCTATGCACCGGGATATGCTGGTCATACCCGAAATTTTGGCCGAAGCGGAAGGGGTAGTATGGTTCCAGCAGTAATATCTCCCCCTTCCAGAACACCAGCACGCTGGGGCGAATGGATAATGCCTAGTCCCTGAGCTCGGGCTCCAGCAGCGGGTGAACCACATTCTCCTGGCTGATCGAGTGAACGTACTTCTCCACCTGATCATCTTTGCATTCCCTTCTGCTGTTCACCAAGGGGCTCAAATGCGCGGCCAATGTCCAGAGATGAATGGTGCCGGCAGCATCTTGGGAGACCGTCGTCAACCGGCCCCAAATATCATATAGCCGCTGAGAGGTGGAGCTCGGCTCAGCACTTGCGAATTCTAGCATCTGCGGCATTATCCCCCAGTCTTAAATAGCACACAGGGTGAATTCTGGAAATAGGGAGCAGACCCACGCGTTGAAGAAATGCAATGGGCACATGTAGTGGGCCTGCCTCAGGAATTGGTGGGTGCTAATGTCTTCGAGCGCCTTGTATATCAAGCAGAGAATAGCCGAGCATAGGGACAGTTTGATCCTCCACGCCATCTGACATGCCGAGGAGATGGCGTCTGGCCGAATGACTGTTTCGTTCCCATATGGCATGGCAAACGAGCATAACCAGTATGTCAAATAGGCTACACAGTGCGTTAGTGGATCAACTACCATTGGGTTGGGCCCGCTCTGGTGCCCCTTCGATGGGATCTTCACATCCGTCTTGGGCTTGGCATGCTTCTTATGAGCAACGGTGGTGCCAACGCATGGAAAATCTTCATACTATTTCAGCCCGTCGTAGAAGTACTGCAACCACAGGGCCATCCTGACCCTCTTCCGATCTCCACGGTGAGGTTGCTTCTCACCATGTGACAACTGGTATAGCTCCCGGTACGCCTTCATAAGGTACTGGTATGAATAGCCCAGAGAATAATAGCCATCCCCGTTGGTTTCATGATGTGAAATCACCTTGGGGGTGGTAGTCACAAGACCGAATGACCCTCGGACCTAGCAAGCAAACAATGAGCGGACCGGTGACTTCAGCATCCCAGGCCCTTAGGGGTCCGTCCCAAGCTAGCCATACCCCTGGAATAGCAAGGTCCCACTTCGGACCCTCCCCACCATCGCCGGTTCACCTACGGGCACTAGTGTGCGCTACGCGAGTGAGTCCGCTCGAGTGAAGTCACTGGTCCGTGCATTACTTGCTTGCTAGGTCCGAGGGTTCTTCGGTCTTGTGACTATCACCCCAAAGGTGGTGTCACATCATAGTTGGTTCCTCGTTGACTCCACACTTTAGGAGATAGGAATCAAACTTTTCAATGTGCTCTATCACAGTCTTTCCTTCCTGTGTTAGGCTTTGCTACTCATCTAGAAGAATTTGGTTGTAGGAATTGGGGAGATACTTGTTTTTGAGTTGGACCTTCTTATCTAGCTAGTTGTGAATGGGCTCCTCCCGCCTAATCCTCCTTTGACTCTCTACCTTTAACCAGTAGGTCTTCGCTAGTTTAATGAGGTGCATTTTAGCCAACCTAACCCTCCTTTCCTCGGACATAAGGTACCAATCAAAGTATTGGTCCATGGCACTCTCCCATTCTATGTAGGCATTTGGGTTATGGGACCCATCGAAGTTTGGGGCCTCGACTCTAATCATCTTTAAAAGATAATCGTCCGGGTCCTCTTGTGGTCACCTCTCATTATGCTGAGGTTGACGGGGCCTTTCATATTCATGGTAATGGTCATTTTCCAAGCCCTCCCTATCAAATTCAGCTCGCAGAGGGGGAGCTCTTTGGACATTACTCCTAGGTGGCGGCTCAAGTTCTTCAAGTCTAGTAACTCGGGTGGAAAGGGCATCTAGCCGGCAAGGGATGGCATTGATGGGAGTGTCAAATCGGTCCATGGGTGCATGGAGTGTCTCTCTTGGAGAATCTTGGTTGTCTTGGGAGTTGGAATCCATGGGGGGAGCCGAGGTTAAAGGGTCGGTCCGATACAAGGTTCCTCCATGGGTGGACATGCCAAAATGAGGGATACTCGATACACGGATGTTGACAATGCAAGGGCTAGACCGATGATGACTTTAATGCAAGCATGCCCTAGGACTTGACTTGTAGAGACAAGTCAATGACTTACTCTGATACCAAATGATGTGAAATCACTAAGGTGAATGCAGCAATGAGAACGAAAATCCTCGAACCTACCACGCAAACACATGCACAAGAGCAAGGAAACCACGTAATTTGCCAAACCACCGTTGCGCACATGATTCCCGGGGTGACTCGGTGATGCCGAGTGGAGGTAGTGGAACAAGACCCTTGTTGGTAGAGGGCTAGTAGGGCTAGGTTGCCCTCCCAAGGGTATGATGCCCGCACTCAAGGGGCTGGCTGGGTGCCAATTGGGGCACTAGGTCGCTCTCTCTCTCACAATTTCACGATGACCACACGAAAGCTGGGTGCTCCGGGGTCGGGCGCTCTCTCACCACCAGCGGAGTAATTCTACGGATATTAAATGAACATGAACTCAAATGAGAGCAAGGAGTTAGAGCTTACCCAGTCAGTGTGAAGACACTGACTCCGTTCGGACACGTGGGCGAGCGGGGAAGTGTGGGTTCCCCACACACTATGTCGGTGAAGCTTCAACCTGAAAATTTAACTTACAATCACTACACCCCGTGCAAGGGGGTTGGACTACGGGTGGGGAATGCTTTACAACCAAAATATGCCTCCACACAGGGAGGGGTGGTCAGCCAGCAAGGCGGGGTGGGGATCGGTGGTGGTCGGGAGCCGACTGACTCCTAACATCATCTTCAGGTTGCTGTTTCTGTCTTCTGTAACCAGCGGCCTCTCTGGGAATGTAAATATATCTTGGGACGTTCGACGGCAGTGGGACTGGATGCATTGGATAGCTGGACGCCTTGGCTCACTCTAGGAGGAAGAATCGTCTCATTCCTAGCTCTGATGCTCCGGGGGTGCGGGATTCTATAAGGCTGCACTGAGCGTCACTACTGCAGACCAGAAAGCCATTATTCAGGGCCGTACTCCCAGCTGGAATGATGGATCGAGGCGGGACCAACTCTGGTTGAAAGACAGTCCACTCTAGTATATCCCGGCCAAATAGCTCCTCCCAATTGGCCCAGACGACTTGAGGGCAGCCTCTGGACTCTAGCAGGGTCGTGCTAGTCCTGGGACCAAAATCTGCACTTGATTTGAAGGAGGGTGGAGCTGTCCAATTTGTGGCTGGAACGAGGTGGGGCTGGACTTGTCACGAAGAGGTACATCTTAGGGATTCTCCAGAGCTGGAATGACCCCGTTCTGAGGTGGGATACGCTGGCACCGTTGATTCTTGTGAAGTCGCGCTGCCCAGGATGCTGGCCAGATATGGGAGGCTTGTCGGGGGCATAAATCCTAGTGGGAAGATCAGAATGAGGTGAGACTAAGCTTGACTGAAAGCTGACTGAACATAGATTAACTGTTCCAAATTTATATGGCAGAAGATGGTGGCAGAGGTCGAGGTGCTCCCTGTGGTGGACTGCTTGTTCTGGCCGCTGGTGACTTGGACTGCAGGACAGGCTTGGGTTGTCGATGCCGGTGCTCTCGACTGGGAACTCCAAATGGGTCGGGACCACTTTTGGCTGAAATCTGGATGACCCTAGTAAGGATTCTCCAAGGGCCTTGACCAGAAGATGGGGGATGAAGCCGGAGGAGCTTCTGAAAGTCGCACAGGTCGCTGGCCCAACCTATCCTGCGCAGTCGGTGAAGAATGGCTCTACCTGGTAGCTCGGAGCTCGGATGGAGGTGAAACCACCTCTCCTAGAAGGCTCTCTGGACGACCTTTCCATAGGTGTAGGGCTTGCCACCAGACTCCTTGCAGGGACGACGAGGGAGGGCCTACAACTGGGACCTCTTCTGCTGCCAGCGAATAGGGAACTGTAGGTGGAAGATGATAGGTGGGAAAGCCTGATGTGCACCGGCTGCTCCGGCGTGGACCTCCTTCATGACCCTCCAGGCCTCTTCAATGGACAGGCATCGGAGGAGTACCTTCTGTCTGGCGTCGGCCACAATTCCAAATAGGATCCCGTTCCGGAGCTCGTAAGAGTCCTTTGTCCTGATCAGTCTGATCTTTCTTTCCCTCTGCATGGGTAATTACTGGTGTTTAAACCACTACATATAGGGGGCCCTCCAGTCAGGTGGGCTGATGGCTTCTTCTGTGGCAACTTCCAGCTCTTCTTCTTCCTCTGGCTCCTCTTCTACCATGCTAGGCACCTAGCGCTGGTTGATCACTCGAATGTTGAGTGATCCATCCGGCGGGACCGCTAGTGAGCTCGCCAATTTCGCCAAGGCATCGGCTTGGGCATTCTCTCCTCTGGCGACATGGCCTATCTCGAGGAGGTAGAACTGCTCCACGAGCCCTTTTGCCTTGGCGTGGTAGGGAAGTAGTTCGGGCTTCCGGACATCAAACTGTCCTTGGACCTGCCTGACGACTAACAATGAGTCACCGAACACCTGCAACATCTTGATCTCCATTTGCAAAGCGATTTGGAGACCGATAATTAGGACTTCATACTCTGCTTCATTATTTGTACAGAGTTTATTGATGCAACAGGAGGTGTGCATCACTTCTCTATCAGGGGATTTGAGGACGATGCCCGCTCCAGCCCGCACTCTAGCGCGTCCAGAAGGAGCTGCCTCTGTTCTGGAAGCCCCATCGAAGTACAACTGCCACACGGCCTGCTGGACCTGGTCTGCCTCCAATGTCTTATCTTCGGGCAACTCGGTGGCCAGTGGGGAGTCTTCAGGCACGGGATGCACCGCGAAGAAGTTCGCGACTGCTTGCCCCTTGATGGCTTTCTGTGGTATGTAGGTGATGTCGAACTCCATCAGTAGCACGGCCCATTTATCGAGGCACCCCTTCGGGACTGGCTGGGAGAGAATGTGCTTGACGGGGTCAGCTTTGGAGATCAGGCTCACTTCATGGGACAACATGTAATGCCTTAGCTTCTTAACTGCGAAGACCAAGGCGAGGCAAACCTTCTCGATCGGAGTATACTTGGCTTCTGCCCCCACTAGCCTTCGGCTGAGGTAGTAGAGAGCTTTCTCCTTTCCCTCGTCATTATTCTGGACGAGCATTGCCATCAGTGAGTATTCGGTAGCCGCTATATAAAGAATGAGTGGCTTGCCCTTGACAGGTGCCCCCAGCACAGGCGGGGTTTTCAAATAATCCTTTAGCTGGTCGAAGGCATGCTGGCATTCACCGCCCCAGCTGAATGGTGCATTCTTTATCATCAACTTATGGAAGGGTTGGCAACGCCCCGATAGGTTAGAGATAAACCTGCGGATATAAGCTAGCCGGCCCTGCAGGGACCTCAGTTCTCCCAGGTTCTTCAGAGGCGCCAGCTCCTGGATGACTTTTATTTTGAGGGGGTTGATCTCGATCCCTCTATGCCGGACTATGAAGCCCAGGAATTTTTCGCTGGAGACACCGAAGGCGCACTTCATCGGGTACATCTTCAGCTCGTACTGCCGAAGCCCCTGGAAGATGATCCTGCGGTCACTCAGATGGTCGCTTCCCTTCTTCGTCTTCACGACCAAATCATCAATGTAGCATTCGACCCTGCTATAGAGCAGATCGTCGAATATCTTGGTCATCGCCAGCTGATATGTGGCGCTGACATTTTTGAGGCCGAAAGGCATCCTTTTATAGTGGAAGATCCTCTTAGGCGACCTGAAAGCCGTGTGAATTCGGTCGTGCTCGGCTATCCATATTTGATTATAGCCGGATGAACCATCCATGAAAGAAAGGGCCTCGTGGCTGGTAGTTGCATCGATCATCACTTCGGTGATTGGCACCGGGAAGTCATCTTTTGGGCATGCCTTGTTCAGGTCGCGGAAGTCCACGTAGATTCTGATTTGCCCATTCTTCTTCTTCACCGGGATGATGTTGGCCAGCCAGGTGGTGTATTGGTTTTCTGTCACAAAGTCGACGTCTATAAGCTTGTCGACCTCCTTGCAGATCTGTTTTATCAATTCCGGTCGCATGCGCCGGGGAGGTTGCTTCACAGGCTCCATCTTGGGGTCGATTGCCAATATATGCTAGGTAACTTCGGGACTGAGGCCGGGCATTTCCTTATAGTTCCACGCGAAACAATCATGGAACACTTGTAGTAATTTTATATACTCCTCCCTCTCCGGAGGGGGCATGAGGGCACTCAAGAAAGTCAGCCTGGGGTCATCTTCCGTGCCAAGATTAATTTCGATCATCTCGTCGACAGTAGCCTGACCGCCATCTTCAATTTTCGGCGGGGCCGGCAGTAAATCGATAAAGTCCTGATCTTCGCCATCCTCGGCTTCGAGGACACCGAAAGCCTCTTCTTGCTCGTCTCGGCCTAGTGCCGAAGTGGTATTCACTTTGCATTCCCCTAGGGCTGTAGCCGACGGGCCGGTGGGGTCTGCTGGCGCGGGAGGGCACAAGGCCACCCCGGAGTCCTCCAGGTAATCATCATAGATGGCTTCGATTGGGGCCACTGCATCTTCAGGGGCCTGGTGCTGGATGGATATAGTGTAGATTCCTCTCCCGGGGCTGCCTGTCACATGGGGACGCGGTGGGGCCACTACATAATCTCTCATTCTTAGTTCATCCCTGTCAATCAGGTCTTGAGCTATGTCTTTGAAGATGTAACAATCTTCAATAGGATGACCGAGTATCTGGTGATAGGGGCAGAACAGCGGGTCGCCGCTTCTCCGAACATCTTGAGGCCTCTTGGACCTCGGGAGGGAAACCTTGCCGTAGTGGCAGGCCCAATCAAAGATGCCTCGGGTCTTTTCTCTTGGGAAGGAGTAGGGCTTTTGCAGCTTCTCTTGCACCGGCCCCCCCCCCACCCCCACCCCCCCCCCCCGCGGGCCGGGGGGGGGGGGTTAGGGCCTGAATAAGAACTCTCACTATTAATGGACTCTTGCCCCCTCCCTATCCTCTTAAGTTTTTTACTCTCTGAAGACAGTGTAGCTTTCGCTGGGATAATGAGGGATAAGTGTCCAGCAACGAGGAATTCATCCTGGCTCATTAGAGAGTCTCGATGATGGGCTGATCTATAGGAGATAAGGGATATCTCCTGCCTATGCATGGAGTCTGAGGCTGGGGCACCCCCTTGAGGGAGCATTTATCCACCTTCTGATGTCTCGATAGTTGCCAGTTAGGCTTTTCCCGAGTGTTGGGCGGAGCCTTCGATCGGGCAATCGAGCCAAGGCTGGGTGGGCTATGCCGGTCCGCTTTATCGAGGCCCTGTAGTAAGTGGGCCCTATTGAGACTGTCACTTATTGAGCTGCACAGACCTTGATAGGCTATTAGGCCGTGTAAATATTGGGCCATATATCCTCCCATCTCCACTTGCCCCCCTACTCCGGAGCCAAGAGTGGGCTCGGAGAGTAGAGAATATATCCTGGGGTTTTCGGCAAGGGCGGGAGTCGGCCATCATGAGTTGTCCTCGCTTTAGTTCTCGGGTCCATTAATGTGGCTGCCCTAATGCGTGGGGGCTTGAGCGCAATGATTACATTTTTTTGCGCCAGTTCGGATATGCCGTCTCTGGGCATGTAGCTTTTTGAGACATCATGGCGGTTCTCTCAAGGTCATTTGGGACTATAAGTGCCCCTCGTACCTGTCCTCCCTGCCCTCATTATTAGGGTTTTTTAACCTCCCCCCGCTTACGTTAGTTCTTAGGGAGATTCATGTCCCAAGAGAGGAGCCAAAGAGAGCTAGAGATTGCCAGAGCTTTCGTAGAGTTTGCGAAAACCACTGCAGAGGCGATCCGCCAGCTTCCTCCTCCTGCTAGTTCATCAGATTCTAGCATTTCACCATCTCCTACATCCTCTATGGTGAAGTGAAACAAAGATGCCTGCAGCAAGGAGGCCGAGCAGGGAGCGGGAAGTTTTGCTCCAGTGTCCTGCCGCCATCTTCGCAGTGTGCTCACAACGGAGGAGGTAAAAGATCTCAAATTTTGGTACCAGTTGCCCTGGCGGTACTCTTTCTCTCGTTGTGCCCCTGTGGTTTTGGTGATAGCAACACTATAAGTCATTATGGGTATGCTTGTATCGCATCTGGTCTTTGCTGTTATGCTGCACTTGCTATTCATCATAAGGTCAGCCAATGCATCTGCATCTGCTCCAGTGTGCATGTCATTTCATCGAACAGGTAGTGTAGACCATATAGGAGTCTGTGTGCATTGTGGTTTGCTCATTGTTAAGGTCCGTGCAGGTTTGCCCTTGTGCGTTATAAAGTTCATGCACGTTTACATGCTAGGTCTATATAGTGAGTCTGTGCATGTCTAAGTTCGTGCATGTCTGCATACACCAAGAACAGAATTAGAAGGAAAGGTCTAAGTTCATGCATATTTTTGATGCATGTCTCCTTGCATTTCATACTCCGTGCATATTTCAAGTCCATGCATATCATGTGTTAAGGCCAGAAAGTAAAGTCCGTGCCTGTTTCTAGTCTTTCTGAAATAACAAGTCCGTGCACATTTTACACTACTCATTTAAAGCCCGTGCATGTTCTTTTGAGTCTTAGCATATACCAGGTCCGAGCACATCTCAAGTCCGTGTAGGTTTTTACCTTTGGTAAATTCTGCTCGATGCATTGTTGTTCTGTGGTAAACAAAGTCCGTGCTAGTTGCATGTTGCATGTAGAAGGTCCGTGCAAGTTTTCTCTTGGGCATACATAGTCTGTGCATATTTTTGTTTGAAGGTAAATAAGGTCCGTGCATCTCTTTGAGCAAGGCTAACCCAACTCTGTGCTAAGTCTGTGCATTTCTCAAAATTTTGAGTCTGTGCATGTTTTGGTTTGAACACCAAAGTCCGTGCAAGTGTCTGCATATTCCATGCCTGTGCAATCCAAAGTCCGTGCACCTTTTTGTTTTGAACACAAGTCCGTGCATGTGTTGGTCACATAAGTCCTTGCACATTTTGCCCCTTGCAATATCTAAGTCCGTGCACATTTAGTCTACTGCATATGAAGTCCGTGCACATTCTTTGAACTAAGTCCGTGCACGTTTACATGATAGCCGTCATAAGGTTCATGCAATCCAAGGTCCGTGCATGCTTCAATTTGAACACGCAAGTCTGTGCATATTTTGCATCATGCACACACGAAGTCTATGCAATCCAAGATCCGTGCATATTTTTGTAAGGATACATGGCAGCTGTCGTAAGGTCCGTGCATGTTTCACTTGCCACATATAATGGTCCGTGCAAGTAACACAAGGCTCATGCACATTCCACTCTTCTGTGATGTTAAGTCTGTGCACATACTCCCTTGTGCAATCAATGTCCGTGCATACACTCCCTTGTCCATACAATGCCCATGTATGTCAGGAACATATAGTCTGTGCACATGCTTACTATATACATATACGAGACAGTGCACACATAACTCTGTCTATAAGGTGTTTGACTTAATGACTATTATTTTCCTGACAGAGATCTTTCCAAAGGACTGAGATCAAGTGGTCGTGAATTTTTAAGGAGGGCACGTGATCCAAGGCCGATCGTCCCTGAAAGGACTGCCACGAGGAAAGCTACAACTCTATGATTTAGACACGTGGTTGAGAGTATTCTGGAAGTGTGCTCCCTTCACACGCCTAGGGCGTGATCTCGTGGGTTTCAGATTGAAGGAATATATAAGACCCCCTCTTTCTGCAATCAAATAACAACAATAAGAATAGAAGAGAAGAGCTCAAACAGGAAGCAGAGAAAGAGAAGCAGAGAGCAAGAAAGAAAGAAAGAGAGAAGTGAGTGCAGAAAAGAACAGAGAAAGATAAGATAGAAAAGAAGGGAGAGCAAGAGACTGAAAGTACGAGGAAGAGGAAGAAAGAGAGAGAGAGATCGAGGAGAAGAGGTTGAAATTGCTTGAAGACCAGTTTCACTGGACGTTGGATCAGATCCAAGCCAGTTTGCTCCTGCGAGAGCTACATTCTGTCTAATCTTATTTTAGCTTTCTGATGCTGTTGTTTACATCTTTTGTTTTCATTTAAACCTTCGTTCTGACAACAAGCTGCGTTGCTCAGCGTTGCAGAGGATTGGTTCCTCTGGACGACGTAAGCTGTAAGGCCCAGCGGTTGTAGGCAAGCTGTAATGCCTAGTAGTTTAAGCTGTGTATCAGCGGGAAGTCTCACTCTGATTTGAGTGGGGGATGGATGTAGGCCTGCGGGCTGTAGGCTGAACCATCTAAAAATTCACTGTGTTTTGTGGTTTGTTTGTCTCCTTGATTTCACTAGATGAATGCTTAGGGACGTTCACCCTCTTCACATCCTTCCATCTAGTGAAAAACTTTGTTGCATGCTATTCATTTGATACTGGTTTTGAGAGTTGTTCTTGACACGAGAATTGAGTTGTCACTCATGTTTTCATAGAGTTGATAAAGAGCCAAGTCTATTTTGATCTTCTATTTGTTACTAAAGAGCAGTTAAGTTGTTTCAATCTCCCAGGTGTCTATATTCCGCATCGTTGACTGGTTACAAGCATTTAATTGGGCAATTTTTTATAAGGGGATTCATTCCCCCTCACTCTGAATCTGACTTGCACCATCTCCTAAACCCTACACTAGCCGACAGAACCGAGTCTGGCGACAGCTCAACAACGGCTACCACAGTCGCTGATGCCACCAGTGCTACCTCAGATGCACCAGGCACCTCCATTACTGCGTCCTCCTCCGCAGGCGACCACTCTGGTCACCCCCTGCCTGCAGCCAGCACATTTCTAACCAGAGTTGGTTGATCCTGCCATCATGAACAAGATGATGATAGAAAGAATGATCGAGATGAAGCTCACAGAAAGAAGTGAAGGTGACTACGTTGCGTTTGATGCGTACAGGCTGCCATACCCACCGTATCATGTTGCCAAGCAGCTCCCTCCTGGGATTAGCAAGCTGCCGAAGTTCGACAAGTTCAACGGGAAGGGATCCCCGAAAGAGCATGTCACCTACTACATGACGATCATGGGTGATCTGGCCACCGACGAGTCATATTTGCTGATGTTCTTCGGGTCCTGGCTGACAGGGCTCGCGTTTGAATGGTATTCTAGCCTCCCGACCGGGTCGATCAGCGACTGGTCAGATATGCAGAGGAAGTTCAGAGAAAGGTTCCATGTCACAGAGAGGGAGGTCATAGTGGCCGAACTCTATTCAACAAGATAGAGGGCAGATGAGACGGCCCTTGATTACATCAAGAGGTGGAGGAACCTCGAAATGAGATGCAAGCGGCCCGCACATCAGGAGCACGCTGTGCAGATATGCAAGCAGAACCTCAGGAGAGTGGTTTTGGAAAAGATGATAGGGATGGAGATCTGGTCTTTTGATCGACTAAACAACATTGTGGCTGAGGTGGAAGCCTTCCTGGCCAGGCCTGCCCCTACATCAGCTGCCGCCACGGCACAGAAAGGCAAGGCAATAGAACGGCGCCAGACGCCTAAAGAAGCCAACACCCTTGATGCTAAGGCGTTTGAAGAACAGAATGATAAAGGCAAGAAGGCGGTCGCCCCATAGCCTGCTAAAGCCATAGATGGCAAGGAGGGTCCCTCACTGCGGGACAAAATGAAGAAGGCTTACTCCTTCTCGAAGGAGAAGACCAGAGTTCTGTTCAACTGGGTAACCCAGTATGACATGGTCAACTTGCCTGAGCCAAAGAGGCCGGATTAGCTAAAAAGAAAAGACAGTCTGAGATTCTGTCCCTATCACCAGATGCTGGGACATCCAATTGAAGACTGCTATGTCTTTAAGGATATTATTGAAGGCATGGTGAAGAAGGATGAGATCGACTTGGGGAAATACAAGGTCGACCCTCCACAGCCTCATGCCACTCCTCTGAGGAGGGCTAGAGTCAACATGGTCTCTACATACCAGGCATTTCCTGAAGAGACCTCTGAAGCTAGCACACGACACACTTATGAAGCTTGTTTCTTGGTGCATGTGAAAGAACAATAGGGATGGCAGCAAATCCCTGCAAAGAGCAGAAAGAAGAGGGCATCTCGCCCGAGAGTGGGGGCACATGTGCGTGGCATCACACCAAAACCCACTTCATCGGTGGCAGCACCTATGTGGACTAATCCACCTGCAGTTATTAGAATACCCACACACAACCAAAGGAGACAAACTCCGCTGCCAACAATAAAAGAAGTCAGCCTCGGAGCCTGGAAGCTACAAAACTACATAGATGGGCTGGATGAATATGTGCAGCCCGAAATGAAGCCTTTGCTGATGCGGGACCACGTCCCTTGGCAAGAATTGAAACAACTTTCACTTGAGAAGAAGAAAGAAGCTGATGCAGCGTTCGATAAGGATGGTAGCCTGTTCTGGCGGAAGGTGCCTGCTGAAATAAAGAAGAAAGAAAAAAAAAGGAAGAAAAGAAAGGCAGCCAAGGTCAACAGAGAGCAAGTTGTGTCCTGCAATACTCTCTCAACCCTCTTCAACCTGCCTGGTGAGGAGGATGAGGAAGAAATCTGCTTCGCACCTCCCGCCAAGGGGAGTAAGGCTGAGGCTGCAACTACTGCACATGCAACCCGGTCGGGCCGAAAATGGGGGCGCCAGCTGCCTACCAACCATAATATCATATTCAGGGGAGAGCAACCCTACAAGACACCTCCCCCGGAGGTAAGGGAGTTCAAATCCCTCCTCCGTCAGGCATGTACGACAAGAGTAGGGGGGGCACTACCCCTTCCTTCTCAGAATTTGTGAAGATGTCCAAGGGAAAGCACCCATGCCACGATGCCGACCCTACAATCGAAAATACTCACCTGCAATCCCTACAGTCTTCTGAAGCTCCGGATGCAGATGAAGCTTGCCCAACAGTAGCTGATGAAGGGCAGCAAGAACCTGACGCTAAGCAGAAAGGTGCAGAATCTGAGCCGGATGAGGCAAGTCCATCAGGGACCACAGTCCAAGACTCTTCCAAGCCTAGATGGGCAGAGGAGATGAAGCTGTCACAAGTGCTGGACGCTGGAATTTTTAGTAAAATGGCCAAGAATGTAATTCCAAGGCCCATTAAGCCCTGAACTGAATTGGACCCAGCCTGGGAGGGAGGCTTTGCACAAAATAAGCCTGAAAATTACCAGAAAATAACCCTGACACACAACGGACAACTCGAGACATCAACAAATAAAAGTAAGAGGAATGACTCGACTTATTGGTAAAAATGGGTGTCAACAATTGGCACGCATCTGAAGTCCCCGACCACGTGTGCACACAATGACTGACTGCACTGTGTCAGGCCCTCTAGTCGGTTCTTCCTCCCAGCCCAGACTCGAGCCGCCACAGTAGGAGGCCCACGGCAGCCAGCCTAAAGCTGTCTCTCTCAGGTAGCCTCGCCACCACTCCCTAGGGGGGACTACACACATGTCAAAAGGCTATGACTAGTGGAGGGTCACTGAAGGAGTAGACTCTCTAACCAATGGAAACAACGTCAGAACTAGACAAGGTACAAGGACTGCTCCTCGTACAGACACCGACTCATGGTGACACAAGCTGAGAACATGCCACCTCCCGGGACCCTACGGTAGCCTCACACATGGCCCCCATCCGATGCTCGGCATCAGTCGGACCATAGGTCAGCACGTGGATCGAGGTCCACTCACCTGGGACTCAAATCTGCAAGAATGGGATTCCGGTTGGACAGAACCCAAGTGGCGGTGGTCCACTAGTCCACAATGATGATGTACAGTCGGCACGAGCTTAGGGCATCGTATGTTTCATTGACTTCGTCGTTTCCCATGTCTTCTATCTTTTGCATTAGGGGGAGCATGGCGCCGAGTCGGGAGGACTCGCTCCCAGTAGGGACAATCGACAGAGGTTCAAGATGTGCAGGAGAAGCAGAGCAGAGTGCCACCAGTTGCCACTGAGGTAGGGGATGCAGTGAGAGTTCTCGGGGCAGAGGATTTCTTTCGGGGCATGTTTCAGTTCATGACTCAGCAGTTTGGCGGAGATGCTGGTGAGGGCTCATCATCCAGGGGTGGGCCTGGCCATGCAGTGAGGGACTTTTTCCAGTTCCATCCACCCTGTTATGGCGGCCAGCCAGACCCAGATGTGGCTAGAGATTGGCTTGACGAGATGGAGAGAGTGTTCAGTTCCATGAACTGCGTCGAGGAGGATAAGGTGATGTTGGCCTGTAACCAGTTGCTGGGTACGGCTCAAGCTTGGTGGTCTTCAGAGTGGAAGACGTCCTTTCAGTCTCGTCCACTTCAGCAGATTGAGTGGAAGGACTTTGTCAAGATCTTCGAACATGCTTACTGCCCATCCTATGTCAGTACGCAGAAGATGCGTCAGTTTCTGGAGATGGTTCAGGGTGACATGTCGGTGTTGCAGTATAGGGCTCAGTTTGTGGAGTTGGGTCGTTATGCTCCCCATATCATGGAGAATGAGGAGCTGAAGACCGAGCGGTTCATGCAAGACCTGAGGCAGGAGCTGAGGCATCATCTGATAGCGAACGCTGCCACTGATTTGGAGAAGGCTTCTCGTGTAGCGGTGTCTTTGGAGCTGGATATGCAGAGGACTCGAGGACAGGTTGGCCAAGGGCAGTCCCAGTCAGGCTACAGCCAGTAGACGACTACCCAACAGTAGAGTACTTTTCAGCCTCCTTCAGGTAGTTCGAGACCTTCGACTCCGGCGGCGTCAGCGGCAGGATCTGCGTCTTTTGGCTCCAAGGTGAAGGGGTTCTTCAGGAAGAGCTTTGGTAAGCAGCACAAAGAGGGCAAAGATCTGAGGTAGGCGTGTTCTGGTAGTGTTCAGCAATCGATGCCTTATCAACGTCAGGGATCAGTTGGAGGTTCTCGAGGGTCGTGTCCCCGGTGTGGCGAGTCACATCCAGGCAGACAATGTACGACGCCAGTGGTTTGTTTCAGATGTGACCAGGCAGGACATATGGCGCGTGACTGTCCTCAGAGGCTGCGTCAGCCACCCCAGTACCCTCAGCAGTAGCAGCAGCAACAGTACCCATAGCAGTAATAGTTTCAGCAGCAGGGGCAGTATCTGCCACTACCATGGTCAGTGAGTGTGGGAAGGCAGAGGTCTCGAGGCAAGATTACACACATGACTAGGGCAGAGGCAGAGTCATCGCAGCTTGTGAAAGGTACTGTTATTATTTTGGGTTGCACAGCGTGAGTTTTCTTCGATTTTGGCGCATCGCATTCATTTATATCGGAAGATTTCGTGCTGAGTGTTGAGGACCGGGTATCCCAGATGTCGTGTGATTTGGTAGTGGAGTTTCCTTCTGGTGACTTCATGTTCACCCCGTATTGTTTCGAGAAGGTTCCAATATGGATTGAGGGGCGGAACTTGTCAGGTAGGCTGTATGCGTTGCACCTTCGAGATTATGATGTGATTTGGGGCATGGATTGGCTCGAGGCCCATGGAGCAGTGGTGGATTGCGAAACGAAGAGGGTCTATTTTCAGCTTCCCCATAGACCCACTATTGGCATGCACTTGTTCCCTCTAAATTAATTGAGAATTAAGCATAGGAAAATACTCCCTAAAAAGAGTAAAATGGCATAATGCCAAAGGTGCTCTACCAGTTGAGTCGGCCTCGGAAATCGAGATGCGTCGCCAAGCAAGGTGGCACGACGTAACAACCGGGGATCGCCCCCGAGCACAGTCGCATCAGTCATCGGGCCCAACCAAGGGTCCTATCCAGCTAGCCGTGACCCGCGACAACATCAACAATCAATCGGGCCTGCCCCCAACCACTCAGCTTGTGGGTTTACCCTCATTCAACACAGCTACCCGGGCCGACCCGGGGGTGCCCTGACTACAGGCCACGTCATGTGGCACCCAGCAATGAGGCCGGGGTCTACCCCTGAGTCACCTCCCTCCAACCCTCTGAAGTCAAAGGAAGACCAAGAGGGCTCTATTAAATAGGCAGAAAATAGCCCCATTCTTGAAATAACTTTATCTCCAAACTAAAAATACCATTGGGCCACCTGTCCTAGAGAATATTCCCATCTAGAAGGGTGCCAGGTGTCTTCGAATCACTTGCCAATGATTGAGATTTAAAGTAACTTGATTTCATTAAGTTGGTCACGTGCTTCACTGGATGGACTAAAATCTTCTGATGCATCGACCTATTGAGCAGATGAGGTCGAGGCATCCCTCAGCAAGCAATATTCTCAGCTTGTTCTGTTTTGTCCTAATGTATTGATGCAATGTTCTATTGCATCGAGGCAAAACTTGGATGCTTCGATGTTGTTGGCTTCCAATTTCTGGTTCTGAGCTGAGTGCATTGATGCACTCCTTAGATACGTCGGTGCAGTAAACATATAATCCTTGGCTAGAATCTGCGAATGCTAGCTTTTGTCTTGGTGCATCTATGCAGCTATCTGATGTGTCTATGCACTAAGTGAAGGCAGAGGCTTTTGAACATTTGGCTTTGAATTGGTAGTTCCCCTTTCGGATGCCGAGCTGAGTGCATCTAGGTAGTATCTTGCTGTGTTGAGGCAGAGCTTGGTTGCATTGATGTAGAAGTATGGAGGTTTCTTGATTGGCATTGCTGCCTCGAGGCAGCAATGGTCTTGCTCCAACCTGACAACTTGAAGTAGTACTGAGGTTTCTTTTGTTGCGTCGATGCAGTGTGCTTCTACATCGACCTGTTATCTGTGACCCATTTGTCATCAATAGATCAACATACCTGTTCAACACATGTAAGCCTTAGTCCAGCACAGTTCATCAATATTTATAGTATGTCATCATCAGAACTAGAGATCCAACAATCTCCCCCTTTTTGATGATGGTAACTATTCGTCATTTGATCATTTTTGAGTCACAGAATATTTATTTACATCAAGGTTTAAGGAGTAAACTATCAAGAGACAAGACCAAACAACCATCAAGTGAACACTCATAAAGTAAAGACTTATTTTCATTTATTGATTAACACAAAGCAAAGTTTCATATACAATGCAATATGCTATGCATGATAGACTTAGACTCTATCTTTCTGACAAAAAACTTTTAACAAGACAAGTCCATCAAGACAAGTCCATCTACTAAACTGACTCCTTTTCTCTGACTCCTTTTCCTTTTCTCTCCTTTTCCTTTTCTGCCACCCTGCCACCCTTTTTTCTCCCCCTTTGCCATTAGCAAAAATGAGGGAGTCTTAGAGGGCATCCCTATGTGTTCGGAGGTAGCATCTTATCAGTTTGTGTAGAGACATCTTTAGTTGACGGACCATGTTGAAGGAGTGTCATATTCTGGATTGAAACCATTAGTTCTTCGGTGCTCTGATTTACCCTCTGAGTTATAGTTCTGAGATTATTATCTGTTGAGAAATGCCTTTCTAGGAGAGCTTCATAGAAGAGTTCCATTTTTGCACTAAGCGCAGCTGTTTGAGTGCAGATCATATCAACTACATGTGTGAGCTGTGCCTCATGCTTAGATGCAAGAATAGGAAAGTGAGACTCTGATGTTTGTTCTACAACACGAGCTGAAGTTGGGTCTGCAACAAGATACCACCCGTCCTCTTGGTCTACAGGAGTCGATTGTGGGTAGTGATCCTTGAACACACTGGTCATATATTGCACATCATCAGCAATCATCTATAGTCTGTCTGATATGCCAATATAACACCATGTAATATGATTATGCTAAACCTTGGTGTCATGGAAGTATTGTGCAGCCAAGGTTAGTTGCTCATAGTGATTGATGAATCTGTCATTCATTCTTCCTATCTGATTTCCTGCAATAGTGAGGACACCCTGAATGTCTCGCACTAGTTTATTGAAGTTTCTAACTGACTACTGTTTGTCCATCTGGATAGAAGCCATTCTACATTTTATGCCCATTCTCATGTGAGTTAGCTGCTGCTCAACCTTGTTCGACAATTCTTTCATTCCAGCGTTAACCTCCATTTTGAATTGGATCATCTGATGCTCAAGGTAGTTTGACTATTCCTTCATAGCAGAGTTCATTAATCCAAATTGAGCAGATAAGTACCAGTAGAGAGTGCTAGTCTCAAGTACAGAAGATGCAGGGGGTCGAGAGGTCTAAGGATCAGCTGCTGCACGAACCTCAGGAGGGATGTTCTACTGATGTTGTTCTTTAGGATCTTGATGTTCTAGATGTTCCAGTTGAACCTCTGCTACTTCTTGGACATTTAAAACTATAGGAGGTGGTACCTCTTGTTCAATCTCTACTCTTTCCTATGCCGTAGGATCTACTGGAGGTAGATCATCTTGTTAAAATTCTACCTGTTGCTCTAGCTGTTGATCCAATTCTTCATGAAATGGTTCATCTAGATTCAATTCTGGTTGTTGCTCCTATTCTAGCATCTGCTGCTCTAGCTGCTACTGCTCTGGCTATTGCTGTTCCGGCTGGTGCTGCTCTAGTAGGTCATCCACTTGTGGTGGAAGGTCCAATCTTTTTAATGTTTATAAACTTCTTTACGAAATCCATTGTATAAATGTTGGATAATGGAATATCTTTAAACTTTTCACCCTCCAATGGAATCTTCAGTCTTTTTTAAATCGCAGTCAAATGAGCTACATAAGGAAGATGTCTACACTTATTTCTGTAGAATCCAATGATCTGAATCATCAGGTCAGGCAAGTAGACCCTAATATTTTTGAACAGGTAATAGAACAAAAATCTCTAGGATTCTGTCAGTCTGCCCCTCCCACCACCTTGTTGGGTTATGATCATTGTAAAAATGTGGTGAAGCAACCTCTGTAGGGGTGGAAATCAGTTTGTGTTGAAGCTAGTCAAATATGTATTTTTAATTTCTTGAGTGTTGCTAGGTAGACCAGTCATGTCAGGAGTAGGGAACAAGCTAAGGAAGAGGGGGAGGAAGAAGCCGTACCAGACAACGGCTACCGAACTAACCTCGGTATCCCAAACTACTCTAGGCAAGGGAAGGAGGGTGACTCGGAGTTGACAGAGTCAGGAGTTTCCGAACTGTCGACGCAAGGAACCTGCAAAACAGATAAAAGAAACCTAGGAAAAGGCTAGACAGATGACCGACACGGACGACGGACAACACGACAAGGACGTCGTGCACACTGCCCCATGCACAACTGAAACGTCGTGTAGGCGACAGACACTGACCTCGAGTATAGCCACAAAAGGGCTAACCCAGAAGGTCACGACGTACGAGAAACGTCGAGAGTCGCCTAACACGTGACTCGAAAGAGGAGCGGTCAGCTGCATCCACTGACATCTTACACTGCACCACAACTCACTCTACAAGTGCCTCGACTACCAGCCGAACGTAGTCTACCATAGCTAAGGCCGAGTCGCAAGCCCACGTGGAAACCACCACTGCAAGGACCAGTCAAGATCACGCCCGTCGACGTAAGTCCAAAGCCCCTGACCCCGTGTGCACACACTAGCTGTAGACCATTAAGCCAGGTCTTCTAGCTAGTATTCTCCCCCGCAGACGCTACGATAAGGTCGGGAGCCCACGGAACTAGCTTAAAAATTATGTCTTGGGAAGAGTGCCCCACTACAAGAGCTGTCACGCCAAAGCGTGCCGTAAGGCACCAACCAAAGAGGAGCCACAAAACCCAAAGACTCTGAAACATAAGTGCCAGAGTACAGATAGGCCGTACTACGCACACCACGGTAGTACAGGAAACTGCCAACCATTCAGGGCAAGGCAAACTAGACCTACAACTACAATGGTCCTTGAGTCCTATGACTCTGAGTCAGGATCGTCGTACACAGCGGAACAAAGCCGCCAATCGGTCTAATCCTAAGCCAGGGAAATTAACGCTCTGCGAGAAACAAAACACGGAGACCTGAGGGGACACTAAGAATCCTCAGCACATTTGGACACGCAAATCGAGGTAGAATGGTATCTCGAGGGATCCAGAACCAATGCCTCAAATTGGACAAAGCCGTCGAGACACAGACAAGGCTTCTTGTCAACTACTGGGTAACCCTGGGTTGACTAGAACAAGACACGACACCAACACACACAGACACACACACTACATGCATAATCACTCCTGGATGTCCCATCATGGTAACTGCCCTCATAGGATGTCAACAAACACCGACGGGTCATGGGCAGACCACGAGATCAAACCAAGACAAACAGAAACTGGAGCGGTGGACAACGACAACACTCTGGGCAAAGTGAACCATCACTCGACCGCTAGACGAAACCAGAAGCCAAGACACAGCCACTACGCAACAAGAGATAAGGACAATGGCAGCTTCTAGATTGAGTCGTTAGGGTACTGTCATAGTCTAGGAAAAGCCCACACCCAGTCACCTAAACTGACCAATCCAGACAACCACCGACAGACAGACACAGCCCTAAACAAGGACCTAAGATAGACGGACACACAACATAGAACCAACCAACGGTCATTACGGTAAACAGGACTATAATGCACCAGCATAGGGGCATTATACCCACATAACGCACCAAGGGAGGGGCGTCATGCCAACCAGACCTGAAATCACATGCAATTGATATAACGCACCAGCATAAGGGCGTTATATCAACATAACGCACCAAGGGAGGGGCGTTATGTCTAACAGACCAAAACACTAACAAAACAAAGTATAAAGGACCACCATAGGAACGTTATACTAGTATAATGCATAAGGGCAGGTGCGTTATACCCAATAGATAGAAAAACACATTAACTACAGACCAAGGGCCCATAACGGACTAAGACCCATCCGTCATAGCCACAAAACGCACAGGGTGAGGCGCGTTATATCAACCGCCATACCTAGGTACACATCGGTCAATAGACCATAACGGATCTGTACCTGGGTGTTATATGGACCATAACGCACAGGGAGGAGTCCGTTATGCTAACCAATTAACACAGTCTTCGAGGTGAACTCGGTCGTCGAGGGGACTAACATGGCAGTCAGCCTCGAAAACAACCCGACCATAACGCACCTAGATAGGGGCGCTATGCTCCACATAATGGACCAGTCTTGGTCCGTTATGCTCCAAGACCTTCGAAGATAGAAAATGATGAATGATGCATAATGGTCTATCAAGGGACTGTTATGCACATAACGGCCTCTGGTTGGACCGTTATGCCAATCCGACGATGAAAATGGTGAAACGGTCGAATCGGCCCGTTCCACACCCCATGCGCACCGTAGCGCAAGGGAAATACACCCAATCCATGGGAAATCACTCTGGGAATCCAAAAATACCACATGCACGTGACGAAACGCATTAGATCGTGAGATCCGGGTGATTTTGATGAATCGACCCAAATCGAGTCATTGGGGTTCCCGGACTCCTACCAGCCCCAAATGACAACCGATCGACACCAAACTGGTGGGGTTAGGATCCTGACATCCCAGAGGTCAGTTTGACACTAACTACATCATGAGTGGTTTCCATTTTTCGGTGAACCCTACAAACCCCAAAAACTACGATTCATCTAAACTGGCCCGATCTCCCCCGATCGGCCACCAAACTACGCAAAACTGCGGGAAAAACGTGCAAAACGTGGAGGGGGTCCATCTCCCTACCTCCACTGACAAAACCGAGCGCCATGGGTGACTAATCCATGCCTAAATGTCATCGTGAATCGAACCGCCAACTTCGAATCCACTGTTCGGGATCGCGCCCAAACCACGCAGTTCCTCGCTCCACCACGAGTCTCAGCAGCCTCCCACGGTCGCCACCTCACCCATGAGCCAGTCCGTCTACAGCCAGACGCCTCCGGGAGAGAGAAC
>JANBPO010009547.1:4055960-4309166 GCA_024336825.1 Amorphophallus titanum | reverse complement strand
CTTCCGTGCAAAATATTTCTTTGAGCATGTCCGCGAGAGGAAAGCTAGGGATTTCTCCTCTCTTCACAATGGCATAATGTTCGTGGTCGAGTACAAGCTCCAATTCTCAAGGCTGGCACCTTATGCTCTACATCTGGTAAGCATGGAGCTCTTGAAGGCAAATCGATTCATGGATGGATTGAGACTAGTTTTGTCAAACAACTTGGCCTCTAAAGCATCCAGACCTACACTAAGATGGTCCACTGAGCCCACTTATGTGAACAGACGTTGGAGAAGGTCGAGAAATACAAGGGAAATGGTAAAGACTCTGGCCGTAAGCATGAGAAGAAGGGATGAAAGGAAGAAAGGTTCAGCATCACGGGGTCCTACAAAACCCGTTATAATAAGAAGAGGTCCCGTAATGGGAATGACAATAACAACAATAACAAAAAAAAGGTCAAAGAGGAGGAGAGGCAAGTCATTGTGGCTTGAACCATTTGTGAAAAGTTTGGTTATTCAGTCGAAGAATGTTGGAAGCGTCTCGGCACAGTTCTATGATGTGGGAGTTGGGAGCACTGCATGTTGGATTGCCCCCTCATGAAAGAACAATCTTCTAACAGTGGACGCCAGTGGCAGGTTCCTCTTAATGCTATGCTGGACGAGGAAGCACCCAAGGATGATGGCTTGATGGAAGGTACTATTATAATTTATTCACATCCTACTTTCATACTATTTTATACTGGTGCTTCTCAATCCTTTATATCTACTGCTTTCGCTTAAACCCTACCAGTTTCACCTGTTCCTCTTCCTTCAGCCTGCTCTTCAAGAACGTCAAGGCACGCTGCAGGCTCTAACCGACCAGGAGTAATTTATATGTAGTCAGATAGATGAACTCGAAGCAGAGTTGACTGATCTCCAGGCTGAGCTGCCATTGGTAACGACAACCCAGTCACAAGCTGCTGAGGAGGTAGCTTTGCTGGAGGGGAAGGTGGTATCTCTTCAGGACGAATCCATCCGGCTCCAGGAGGAGGAGGCTCGCTTACATGATCTAGGAGCTGCTCCATACGTAGGCCTCTTAGCTTTCGAAGACATATTTCGACGTTCGTAGACGTCCTTTCTTTGTACCACACTCCCCCCGGGGGTTGCACTTGTATCTCCTTCTTCCTTTTTTTGAAATGAAAAGGAAATTTTATTATGGCTTCATGTGCGTATATCTTGTGTTTCTTATAATGGGATAGTAGCAGTTTGACGATCCTTTCGCAGATAACCCATGTTCAGTAGGAGAGCATCCACCCATTTAGGGAAAGGATGGGGGACTCGCTCCACCGCGTAACGGTACCTGGAGGATGCCCAAATTGGATTTGTTAGTGATGGTGGATGAATCTCCGACCATATGCACCGCAAGGGGAAGTGTTTACAGATGTGTAGATGGGGATTTTATGGTATTAGTCGAAATAGATTAATGGTCTATTTTGGGTGGTTCTCAAGGTTGATCGAGGCGACATGCCAATTGACCAATAGCTAGTTTCATCATCGACATTGGGTTTATATCGATGCAAAGGGGGTTGCAAGTCTTATCAGAATAGACGTAAGGTCTAATCTGGGCAGGTTTTATCATTTTCATCATAGGTGGGACATGGAAGGACATGTAGTTTTCATCAGGACAGATATGAGGTCTGAACTGGATGGGTTTTATCGTTGATCGGGCAAGGCGCCAGTCGATCAATAGTTGGTTTCATCATTGATATTGGGTTTATACCGATGCAAAGGAGTTTATATGTTTCACCAGAATAGACGTAAGGTCTAAACTGGGTAGGTTTCATCATTGATCGGGCAATGTGCCGGTCGATCAATAGCTAGTTTCATCATCGATATTGGGTTTATATCGATGCAAAGAAGTTTATAGGTTTCATCAGAATAGAGGTAAGGTCTAAACTGGATAGGTTTCATTATGGATCAGGTAATGTGCCGGTCGATCAATGACTGGTTTCATCATCTATATTGGGTTTATATCGATGCAAAGAAGTTTATAGGTTTCATCAGAATAGACGTAATGTCTAAACTGGATAGGTTTTATCATTGATCGGGCAAGGTGCCAGTCGATCAATTGCTAATAAATGAGAATGCAGGTGTGGTTCATCGTCGGTGGGACTTTAATAGAGTACGCGGGTTTTATAGGAATACACATAAGGTCTATCCCGGATAGGTTTTACTGTTGATCGGGCAAAGCGTCGGTCAATCAACGGAAGGTTTTATCATTGGTGGGACGTGGAAGTAGCATGCTGCTGATACATAGCACAACATTTTGAATCACCGCATTACAGACTCAAGTGTCCTTTCAGGTTTTCACTAGAGCCAGCCCTTTCTTGCTTTTGCCCATGCCCCTTCTCAGGTTTTCATGTGGTAGGGTACCTAATTTTACTCGCAGTGCCCTTTCAGATTTTCGCCACGATCGAGTTTTAGGCCATTATTGCCCTTGCTCAGTGGGATGTTTGAGCAAGTCTGGCGGGGCACCTCAATTTTAAGCTCCTTTTTTTTTAATATAGCTTAGGCATGGTGCCTATCATCAATATAATTTTATCCATTAGCGTGAATAGGAAGGGTCTAAGAGAATAGGTTATGTGCATCGATTCTGACAGGGTGTCAGACACCGTCATAGGTGTATCGTTGGCATTGGGTTTATGTCAATGCAAGGAATTAGGTTTATCTAACTTAGACAAAAGGTCTATGCCATTAGGTTATATTGATTGGTCCTTGATAGAAATTCAAGTACCAATCATGGTGGTATCGTTGGCATTATTTTTATGCCAATGCAAGGGATCATGTATATCTAGCTTAGATGGAGGGTCTAGGCCATTAGGTTGTTTTGATTAGTCTTGACAAAAGGGTCAGGTACCAATCATGGTGGTATCATCGGCATTAGGTTTATGCCGTTGCAAGGAATCATGTTTATCTAGCTTAGACTGAAGGTCTAGGCCATTAGGTTGTATTGGTTGGTCCTGACAGAGAGTTAGATACCAATCAGAGTGGTATCATCAACATTGAGTCTATGTCAACGCAAGGAATTAGGGATATCTGGGCTAAGACTGAAGGTCTAGGCTATTAGGTTATGTAAATTGGTCCTGACAAGGAGTCAGGTGCCAAGCATGGTTGTATCATTGGCATTGGATTTATGCCAACACAAGGAGTCAGGTGTATCTAGCCTTAGACTAAAGGTACAATCCATAAGGTAATGTTGATTGGTCTTGACAGAAAGTCAGATACCAATCGAGGTAGTCTCATTAGCATGGGGTTGGTGCTAACACAAGGAATTAGGTTTATCTGGCTTAGACAGAAGGTCTAGGCCATACTCCTCGACTGAGACTAAAAGGCCATGGGTGCCAAGTTAATGGTATCATCAGTACTGGGATTGCATCGATACATGGAGATCAGGTATATTTGACATAGACAAAAGGTCTAGGTCATACCCCTTGGCTAAGATCAAAATGCCATGGGCACCGAATTAGTAGTATCATCTGTACTTGGATTGCACTAAGGGAAGGAATCAGGTTTCTTTGACTTAGATGAAAGGTCTAGGTCATTAGATTGCATTGTTGATTGTGAGTTTATGTCAATGCAAGGCATCAAGATCATCTGACGATCACGGTGGGACTAGATCATAAGGTTGTATTAACTAACTCCAACAAAGACTCAGACACTAATTATGGTGGGATTGTTGACATTGGGTTTATGTCAACACAAGAGATAGGGTTTATCTGACTCAGATAGAAGGTCTAGGCCATTCTCCTTGGTTAAGATGAAAAGTCATAGGTGCCAAATTAATGGTGTCATTGGTATTGGGATTGTACCAATGCAAGGAGATCGGGTTTCTTTGACTTAGACAAAATGTCTAGGTCATACCCCTCGGCAAAGACCAAAAGGTCATGGGTGCCGAGTCAGTGGTTTCATCGATACTGGGATTGTACCAATGCAAGAAAATCAGATTTCTCTGACTTAGATGAAAGGTCGAGCTCATACCCCTCGGCTAAGATCAAAAGGCCATGGGCGCCGACTTAATGGTATCATCGGTACTGGATTGTACCAATGCAAGGAGATCGGGTTTCTCTGACTTAGATGAAAGGTTTAGGTCATACCCTCGACTGAGACCTAAAGGCCATGGGCACTAAGATAATGGTATCATCGGTACTAAGAATGTACCAATGCAAAAAAATCGAGTTTCTCTGACTTAGACAAAAGGTCTAGGTCATACCTCTTGGGTAAGACCAAAAGGCCATGGGTGCCGAGTTAATGGTATCATCAGTACTGGGATTGCATGAATGCAAGAAAATCAAGTTTTTATGACTTAGATGAAAGGTTTAGGTCATACCTCTCGGCTAAGAACAAAAGGCCATGGGCACCGAGTTAACAATATCATCAGTACTGTTACTGTATCAATGCACGAAAATTGGGTTTCTTTGACTTAGGCGAAAGGTCTAGGTCATACCCCTCGACTAAGATCAAAAGACCATAGGCGCCGAGTTAATGGTGTCATCGGTACTAGATTGACCAATGCAAGGAGATCGGGTTTCTCTGACTTAGATGAAAGGTCTGGGTCATACCCCTCGGCTGAGACAAAAGGCCATGGGTGCTAAGCTAATAGTATCATCGGTACTGGGATTGTACCAATGCAATGAAATCAGGTTTCTCTGACTTAGACAAAGGGTCTAGGTCATACCTCTTGCCTAAGACAAAAAGGCCACGAGCACTGAGTTAATGGTATCATCAGTACTGGGATTGTACCAATGCTAGGAGATCAGGTTTCTCTAACTTAGACGAAAGGTCTAGGTGATACCCCTTAGCTAAGATCAAAAGACCATGGGCACCGAGTTAACAGTATCATCGGTACTGTTCCTAGGATTGTACCAATGTTAGGATATCAGGTTTCTCTGACCTAGACGAAAGGTCTAGATCATACCCCTCGGCTAAGATCAAAAGACCAAGGGCACAGAGTTAAGAGTATCATCAGTAATGGGATTGTACCAATGCACGAAAATCAAGTTTCTTTTACTTAGACGAAAGGTCTAAGACATACCCCTCGGCTAAGACCAAAAGGCCATGGGTGCCAAGTTAATCGTATCATCAGTACTGGGATTTTACCAAAATAAGCAATCGGGTTTCTCTGACTCAGACGAAAGGTCTGGGTCATACCCATCGGCTAAGACCAAATGATCATGGGCACCGAGTTGGCGGTATCATCGGTACTGGGATCATACCAATGCTAGAAAATTAGGTTTCTCTGACTTAGACAAAAGGTATAGGTCATACCTCCTCGACTAAACCAAAAGGCCATGGGCGACGAGTTAATGGTATCATTAGTACTGGAATTTGTACCAATTCAAGGAGATCGAGTTTCTCTGACTTAGATGGAAGGTCTAGGTCATACCCCTCAGCTAAGACCAAATGGTCATGGGCGCTAAGTGAATAGCATCATCGGTACTGGGATTGTACCAATGTAAGGGATCAAGTTTCTCTAACTTAGACGGAAGTTCTAGGTCATACCTCTCGGCTATGACCAAATGGTCATGGGTGCCGAGTTAATGGCATTATTGGTACTGGGATTGTACCAATGCAAGGGATCAAGCTTCTCTGACTTAGATGGAAGATCTAGGTCATACAGCCCGGCTAAGACCAAACGGTCATGCATGTCGAGTTAATGGTATCATAGGTACTGGGATTGCACCGATGCAAAGGAGATCGGGTTTCTCTCTCTTAAATGGATGGTCTAGGTCATACCCCTCGGTTAAGACCAAGAGGCCATGGGTACAGAGTTAATGGTATCATCGGTACTAGGATTGCACCGATGTGAGAGTGATGTGATTTCGGTGAGACCAGGATTTGGTATAGGCACATGGTAACTCATCACAAGAGTTGCAGAGCACTAGCTTGTTCATTGAGAGGCATTGGTTTTAGATGATCGGTGAGCTGAGGAAGCAACGCGTGGTATAGCTTTAGGTGTTTCCCCTAGAGGGATGAAAATTGAACTTTCCCTCTGTGGTTGACAATGACATAGGCTCAACTTTCATAAACTTTCTGGACCACATAAGGTCCGAGCCAATTTTCGTTTAATTTACCTTTGGGATTGACTAACGCCACAGAACGCTGTGGGCCACAGGAGTCTAGGTGGGAGTTCGATCTCGGGTATGTGCAGTACTCTTTTGTTCATTATGTGTGTCGGCCTCCTGTGTTTGTGGCAGCTATTCGGTTCCATGAATAACAAAGAAGTGAAAACTCATGAAAATGTGATAATGTGAACTACTCATTCACTGAGGTCTTGTTGCATGTATGGGTACCTTATATGTTAGTTAAAGAATATGTATTTTCCTCTTATGAGCTATTTTAAATAGATTATAATGAATAGACTATGCTATTATTAACATCTGAATTATGTATTTAATTGGGCTATATAGATGCGAGTTAACCCCGATTTATTTAGGCTACCTACTGAGCGTCACACTCACCTCCTTTGTGACATATGTTTTCAGGAGACATAGAGGAGGTTGGGGAGGAGGCAGCAGCTGAGGAGTAGTGCTAGCTCACAGTTTATCTGGGTATGCTATGGAAGAATGTCTCTCTTATATGTATAGTTATGGCGTGGTGAGCTTATGTGGGCTCATGTTTAATCTGGAACAATGGACATGTACTCTCCTTGAAATTATGAATGGTTGAGATGATTTCTACATTTCTTGTAATCTGTGGTTTCTCCCTCTCATGTGAATGTATGCATGGTTATATATATATTTGTGATTTCACGATACGTACAAAGTAATGTCTCAAGGTTCGATAGTAGAAAAGAAAAAAAAGGAAAAAAAATACCCATAATTGGGAATTGGATCCCGGGACGTTACAAAGGTAGCGACTCATTACAAGAGTCTTCAAGTACTGGCTTGTTCATTGTGGAATGTAGACTTCAGCTGGCCGCTGAACTGAGGTAGCGACACATGGTATAGCTTTAGGTGCTTCCCATTGAGGGGTGAAAATTGAACTTCCCCTTGATGGTTGACGATGACAAAAGCTTGCCTTCATAGACTTCTTAGACCACATAAGGTCCTAACCAATTTTCATTTAATTTTCCTTTTCGAATGACTGCCATCACTTCTTTTCTTTTGACCATGACATGGTTTCCTTTTATGGATTCATGCTCTTTGACAAGCTTGTCGAAGGCGCGCGCCATACGGGCTTGCTAGACCTGTATGTTTTGCTAGGCTTTGAGCCTTTGCCCTTCTAAATCAGAGAGCTCCTTTAATCTTCTTTCTATACTTTTCTGACCGTCATTAACCAGTTCATGTTTGATTGCGACCCGTAATAAAGGTATCTCCAGCTCTATTAGGACGACTGCTTCTGAGCCATACACTAGTGAGAATGGTGAGCAACCCGTCGGGATCTTATACACAGTGCGGTATGCCCAAAGTACCTCATATATCTTATCCTCCCAGTCAATACTGGGGCTGACTGTCTTGCTAAGAAGTGTGCAGAGAGTTTTGTTGAAAGCTTCAGCCAACCCATTTGCTTGTGGGTTATACAGAGTTGATGTCTTCCAGTCAATCTTGAATTTATCGGCCAGCTTGTAGACCTTCTGATTCCAGAAATGGCTTTCGTTGTCAGAGAAGATTTGATCGGGTATGCCGAATTGAAATATAATGTTCTGACGGACAAATGTGACTACGATTTCGCCCATCACTTCCTTTAGAGCTATAGCCTCCGCCCAACGGGAGAAGTAATTTATTGCTACTAGAATGTATTTACATCCTGACAAGGAAGCAGGTAGTGGGCCCACAACATCGATACCCCATTGACCAAACGGCCAGCTAGGTGCTGTCAGATGTAGGTGTATCGGGGGTCTTCTTGGAACCGTAGTATGTTCCTGGCATTTATGACATGGCTTGGCATACTTGCAGCAGTCATCGGACATAGTTGGCTAATAATATTCCAATTTCTTGATTCCAATCTTCATCTTTGGCCCAGCTTGATGGGCACTAGCTGATCCAGCATGAACTTCTTTCATGACTATCCAAGCCTCCTCCATTGAAAGACATTGGAGGAATACCTTTCTTTTGGCATCCACCATAATCCGGAGTAAGGTTTCGTTCCTGAATTCATAGGAATCTTTTGTTCTGATCAATCTGATCTTCTCTTCCCTTCGCCGAGACAGCTGCTGGTATTTAAACCTATCAAAAGTTCTCTCTAGTCGGGTGAGCAGATAAGTTTTGCTGTCATAGCTTCACATTTTTCTTCACCAATTGTTAGAATGTATGGGTGCAAGGCTGAGATTCAGAGGGGGGGTGAATGAATCTCCTTTTCAAAATCTACTTCGATTGGAACTTTCTCTGAAAGAAACGTGCGGGAGTAAAGTCAGATGACTCAATCCAAATGGATGTTCTATTGAGGCTCAACCTCGAGCACTAAGCAAGCATCAAACACTATGTAAAAACTAAGTGCAGTAGAAGACTAGTACTAAAATTTATTGTAGTGAAACCCACTGCCACTATCTTAAGTACTCAATTCAGAAATGCCTTTGCAGAAGGAGCAGTATGATCAAGAACGCAACGAGCAAGACACCAAAACCAATTACCCTGTGAAGGAGGTAGAAAATAAGGAACAAGACAAACCACGGCACACAAGATTTTTTAGGTGGTTCGGCCAGACACTAGTCTGCCTACATCTACCCCTCACTCAATCCGAGTGAGGATTCCCTTGCTAAAGCAAGACGCAGACTCAGTCTGCAACAGACACTACCAAACAGCTTGAGACTGAGGGAGAAAAATCTCTTGACCTGATCTTGCTACCCACAAGATCAGCACCCACTGCTACCGCAGTGACCAGAGAGTCCAACTCTCCCTTCTCCTGCAACCGCAGAAGGAACCGTGAGCAACACCCAGGTACCCACAACCAGAGGACTAGTCCTCTCTTCCTCTAATGCACAGAGGGAACCCGTGAATGACACCCAGTCACCCACAACCGGAGACCACAATCTCCCTTCTTCTGCAAATGCAGATTGGGCTGCAGAGGTGAAGATGTTCCTCCGTGCGAGGAAGATGCTAGGTTGTATCAATGAGAAAGTGCAAAAATGAGAAAATACAAAAACCCAATACCGATGATGAAGCATGGGATTCAGAAAACAGCACCGTGATGACTTGGTTGATTCACTTTGTGTTTGAGACTTAAAGAAGGATCCGCAGGATGGACACTACAAAAGATATGTGGGTGACTTTAGAGAAGGTATTCAGCAACCAGAAGATGCTCAGATTTTTAAGATCCACAACTCCATCCATGAAATGAAGCAAGGAACCAAATCAGTAATTGAATATTTCGGTACTCTAAAGGATCTGTGAGAAGACCTAGAGTACTACTTGACGGATGAATGGGAATCACCCACAGATCATAAGAGATTCCTGAAGCACATCCAAAAGGAGAGAACCTACAAGTTGCTTGCTAGACTGAATATGGTAGATGAGACCTTGAGGTCTCAAATATTGAACACTTCTCCAATTCCTTCTCTAGAAGAAACATATCAACGGGTGTTGCCTGAAGAAGAGCACTGACAGGCCATAGGGGTAACTAGTCAGGAGACTCATGGACAGATTGTTGGTGAACATCATGTATTGTTTAGCAACACAGGAAAGGAGAAGGGCGGACGTGGTTCTGGAATACAGAAAGACAAGGGAGAAAAGGGATGTACCGGTTGTGAAATGGAGAACCATAGTATGGAGAATTGCTGGGATTTGTATCCAGACAAGAAGCCTGCCACATTCAAGAAGAGAAAACAATCCAAGAGGGCTACTATAGTTGTTCATACTCCTAGGGCTTCACAAGCCTCAGCTTCCGAGGGCGATTTGGCAAATCCTGGGCGTGTAGGGTTCTCAGCTACCAACATAGCAAATTTCCAGAAATTCCTATCGTAGCTAGAATAGGGCAAACAATTGGGATGTTCTATATTTGTGGCTAGGTATTGAAGTGGCTAGGTCAAGGAAGGGGATATATATTTGTCAACGTAAGTATGCAATGGACTTGATGTAAGCAACAGGGAAACTTGGTTGTAGGGTAGCACACTCCTATTGAAGTAAACCATAGATTGAAGCTGGAAAGTGGTGATCTCCACTCCAAAGTTGCGAAGAGAAGGTATCAAAGGCTAGTTGGTACTTGGTAAGCTACTGCATTTGTCCCTTACCAGACCAAACATCACCTACGTTGTTAGTGTTGTGAGCCAGTTCATACATGCTCCTTGCACTGGTCATTTGGGGGGTGTTGATAGAATTTTAAGGTATATCAAGTAGTCACCAAGAATGATGATCTAAAACTTGAAGCCTATGTTGAGACTGATTGGGCTGGTTGTCAAGGTGATAGGGGGTCCACTGCAGGTTATTGTACATTTGTTGGTGAGAAACTTGCCACCTAGAGGAGTAAGAAACAGTCTGTATATGTCCGGTCTAGTATAGAGGCAGAGTACCAAGCTATGACTCAGAGAGTTGTTGAGTTGTGGCTGAAAATTCTGATGAAGGACATTGGAGTAAGGACTGAACTTCCAATGAAGTTGTATTGTAACAACAAGGGCGCAATAAGCATAGCAAGTAACCCAGTTCAACAAGATCAGAGCAAACACATTGAGATAGACACTTCGTTTGAGAAAAGATTGACTCTGGTGAACTGTGTCTATTTTATGTTCGTTCCAGGCAACAACTTGCTGATGTGTCCATTAAGGCATCCCAAAAGAAGCCTTTATGTATATCCTAGGCAAGCGGAAGATGCAGAATATCCATGCTCAGCTTGAGGGGGAGCGTAGAGAGTAAATAGCCCAGTAGGGTTATGTACAATGCATATTTATTATCTCCTTTGTGCCCCATAGTTAGAGTTATAATAACTGAAGGTTTATGTACAATTTTGCATTTACCTAAGTCAATATAAGAGGAAGAGGGAGGCTACGGACTGTGTGTGTAAATCTAAAACAGCCATAAGCCTCCACCTAGGGTTTTTGCATTCTCTCTTGTCTCTTTCTTTGTTTCTACAGTTCCACAAGCTGCAATAGTAATCAATCTGTTAGCATCCAAACTAAGAATCTATAGCAGCGAAGCCCATGATCTGGCTAAATGCTTGGACTTGATTTTCTATTTTGTAAGAATTTTGAGTGATACTTTTTGTAACGTGAACATGTAAATCTCTTATTTACCCTATTGGCTGTGTAGGGGGACACTTTCTCTGTCTTTTGTATAGGGGACTTTTTGGGAGCAGTTCCCACTTGTATATTCATCAAAAAAATTACCTAGCAAAAAAAAAATAATGTGGTACCATCCACTTTCAAAAAAAGAATCTATACAAATTCACATCCAAAATGGAAAAAGATCAGAGCTCAAATTTCTTTGTGAGCTGTGAATGGGCTTTATATGATCTGTGTGGAAAACCTAGTGGGCTTCTGCAATTATCAATAACCTCTAGTGAGTATCTGTATTATAAAGTCAGAAGAAACCATTGATTCCCACACAATCAACGGTATTGGCTGGCAGCACTGTTGGGATGCTGAGCACTAGCTTGACAGTTGGCCATAGAAATTTTGCTCAAAATATCCTTCGATTCATACAAGATGCATGAGCTACACACAAATTGAAAGGGATAGCTACGAGGAACAGCTCTGGATAGACCACTCGTTGAAGAAATGTGAAGCAGCACAGTTCCTTGAAGAATCAAGGCTACCTCAGTTTCAAGTTCCCAGATTTGTAATATTCCCACGGGGAAGAAAAAAAATCATCTACATGCTTCACACAATTTTTGACAGTACAAAGGCTAACAGCATGAAGGGAAGTGTCCAACTAAAGCTGTGGGGACATTATGCTAGAGAATGTGGAAATCCAATGACTGGATAGAAGAAACTTAGGCCCCCTTTGGTTGGGCTTCTTACAGAGGGAATAGGCTCTTGCAAAGACGTTGACAATAGATCGGCTTTCTTACTTGCGAGAGCAATTTGCAATGTTAGCACCAAACAAGAACGGACTCATTACTTTACAAAACTTCAAGACGGTCAGTGTGCTGACATTAATGCATAATTTGCTTCTTCATCAGCAATTTCTTATGATGCTAGTTTCAGCAGATTGTAATGAAGAATTCAACTGATGCAATGAAGGACTCGAAGGTTCTTGAGTTTGTGAACATGGTGTGTATCGTTGGAAATTCATTTCTATTTCTTATATTTTCCTGGTGTTTTTGACTGCTTGATGCTCTGTCTTCATGTCAGGTGAGTTCTCTTCAGTATAGGAAGTTAGACTTCGAAGAATTTGCAGCTGCTGCCGTTAGTGTTCATCAGCTAGAAGGACTAGATAGTTGGGAGCAACATGCTCGACATGCCTATGAACTATTTGAAAAAGATGGGAACAGGCCCATTATGATTGAAGAACTCGCATCGGTATGCTTCATGCCACATGATCATCCCAAGGAAATAGCATAGAAGAACATCTATCAACAATAATTTACCACGTTGAGCTTGATGATGCTGGTTTTAGTTGCTTAAGCTTTAGTTCGTTTCACAAATTAAGTGTTTCAATTTGCCTTTTCTGTTGTTTCGCATCTAGTTTTTGAAATATTCTGTGGTTGTACAATTGTTGTATGATTCTTTAAATTGAATTCCTAGGGTTTCAATGACCACTGTGATTTGGTCTAGACACAATTGCATATGTGCCTTCTCTCTCATGCCTTTCACATGTCTTGAGCTGAAGATGCACAGATATCAAATCTGAAACATGAGATGTTCTTAAAGCTATATAAAAAAAATGTTTTAGAAACTCATGCTATTTCTACATTATATGTCAACCAACTGATGTGAAACCTCACTTTCTCTTTGTAGTCAACCTTATGATTATTTCTGAAACTCTATTTGCTTCAGGAACTTGGACTGGGTCCATCTGTCCCCATGCATGTTGTTCTCCAAGACTGGATTAGGCATTCCGATGGGAAGCTGAGCTTCTTGGGATTTGTCAAACTTCTACATGGTTCGCCATCGCGCGCAATGCCAAAAGTTCAGCTGCAGCCTTAGTCTTCTCATATTGATTTTGCTTCATTGGCTGCAACATAAGTGAAAGCAGCAAAAGTACGCCCTCCTCGGCACAGCAGATATCTGAAGTTGATGCAAGTCCAAGATGGGAAGGGAGACCGGGGAAGGGATATCCATGTTATGTCCAATGTTCATTTTTCATTTGTGATGCTCTGTTTTGGCCTCCCTGTTCCCTGGTGTGTGCCTGTAAGTTGTCAGAGGAATGTACAGATGAGGATTAGGTTCCACGGGAGATGAAGGGGATTAAAGTCCCATTTCAAGTTCATTTCTACGTAATACCTTTCTTTTTTCTTTTTAATTTTCTTTTTTGCACGTCGTGTAATACTCCTTTCATCGCAATAAGATGATGTTCTTTGTACAAACTGATTAAGCTAAGACAGATCATTCTCATCACAGTTATAACATGTTGCTTCCTCAGTCTGGTTGTCTGATGACTCGGATGTTTCCCTCCCTTTTACACAATCCTGTAATAGGACCACCCTTGCATTCAGTTCTTCTTCGGAGCATCCGGAATGAAATTTCTTTTGGTGGTGGCCCCGAGTGATTCAGATCTAAAGCTGGTCTGTCTCAGCCCATACAAATCCGAATAACCTATAAACATTAAGTCTGAACTTGGTGTGCTCCATGCAATGTACAGAGATTTTTTTCTTTTGAGTAACTTTATGGTTATATATACTTGCACACCTCTTTTCATTTAATACAATAGTGGTATCACTTACTTTCAAAAAATACATTAAAATTTGAGCTTGGCCCTAGTGATCAGTTCAGACATCAGAACCAGTTCAGGCTAGATCAAGGGCCCTCTTAAGAATCCTCTCAACAACTTGCAAGCTGCTACGTCGAACTGTGAGTTACTTTCAGGAATTCATAATTTTTGACTGCTACTTCATGAACCAGGGACATGCATCTGCATCTACGGAACAATCGGGGCTCAAAAAAGGCTTAGCCTTTAAGCTGCTTGTCGGGACTGACAGTGTTGTCCTACACCACAATCCATGAGCCTCCTGCTATGGGGTTCTTTTGCTTACCAGATTACCTTCCAGGGTTTCAGACTTTCATGTACGCCAACGCTTCCTTCTTGTCTCTTAACGTCAGATGCTTTTCAGACAACCAGCATTGTCCGAGCCTGTCCTTGTCAGAATACCAGCACCAGCCTCATCCTTTGGAGGAAGTAATGGCGTCTTCTTGTTGCCCGGAAGCAGGATGAACTGCTGCTGGGTGCTCTTGGGTACTGTCGTCCGGGTTTCAAGGCTTGCTGACTTGGACCCACTTGGCCAGATTCAGACGAGTCAAATCGGTCTTTAAACTCACCGAGTCTTCAACCCATCCCCTATGATATTTTCCAAGTCTACCCTAATCATAACACTCACTTTTTTTTTTGAAGTGACGAAGAACCTAACAAGACTGGTGAGTCTCGATCTCACATCCCTCGCATAACATTTACCCTTCGTATACATATTAAGATTTGTCGACTCGGTGATCCATATCGGATGATCCGATATGATACATTCGAGTTATAATTGACTCGACGTGCATCTTCTCCCTCTTTCTCTCTCTCTCTCTATCTCACTGGCTAGACCCGACTCGGCCAATAAAGGTGATCCGTACCGTATCAATTTTTTTTAGATACGATACAATACGTCCGAGTCAGCCCGAGTAAAACCGAGTCGATGAATCATGATACATACATATATACATAGACCTTACGGAGTCAATCTGAGTCACCGAGTCGATCTGAATACATGCATATTTTCGTATTTTCTGATACCATTTGTTTATGATTTTTTACATTTATTTTAATTTTTATCCTTTTCACTGGGTTTTGATCGATTTCGACCGAAATCGAAACCGAAATTGAAACCGAGTGGTTTCAGTTTCGTACTTGGTCGAAACCGAGTCTGAAACTGACACTACCAACCCTGCTTCAAATCTTTCAAAATTATCCCTATACCCCAACTTTTACCCTATTTACCATAATACCCTTAAATCTATTAAGCAAAGCTCTCATGCCCATGTAGTTAAAATTATGTAAGACGACGGTAACAAAACATATGAGTGGACCGTTTTACCCACCCTGCATAGAGAGAGAGAGACGAGAGAGAGAGAGAGAAAGTAGGGGAGGGGGATGTCAGTGTAAACATAAAAGAGGGGGGAGAGGCGAGAGAGAGAGAGAGGGAGTGGCAGGGACATGTTCGTTAAGAGAGAGAGAGACGATGCTAGACGAAAGAGAGAGAGAGAGAAAGAGGACGTCATGTGTAATGACTCAGGATCAGAGTACTGAAAAGTAACTGGTGTGACCCGAATCTTGACTCGTCAGTCACGGGTCATTGCTTGGAAGGGTTGATTTACCGTTAAAAAGCAAATAAGAATCTAAAACAAGTGCAGAAAAGAAAGTGCATAAACTAAAATTTACATGTATTCACAATTTATATGATGTCCAGTTCAAAGTCCAAGTCCACAACAAGTACAGTCTAACAAGTAAAGATAAGTACAGAGTCACGGGACATATCTCAGCTCTAACAAGTTGGCAACTAAGAAGCACTACCGGCACCACATTGAACCTCTAAACCATGTGGAGGTAACGCCTCATCTAAAGAAAATGGGGGTGAGCCTCATCTTATTGGCTCAGTAGGGATCCTTTGGATCCCTATCACACTAAACAACAACAATTAACATTTAGCAACCGTAAGCAAGTAACTGGTAGGAAGTAAGTAAGTAAAACTATTGATAATACCATCACATGAACCACAAGTAAGTAACGAAATGCCACAACCACAAGTGACAGGAGAACCACCCACCAGTAGCATGTCCAGATACGTAGATTGATGTCTTATATCGCGCCTCTTGTCTCACGCATGGCCCACCTCCACTATAGGAGTGTGGCAGTAAGACACACACACACACCCCTCCGACGTTAGGACTAGCTAGGGTCTGTGCCTCTGCAATCGTCAACATGGTGTTTGAGCCCCCAACCATGTGTGCACACACTAGACGGACTCCTTAATGTCTAAACCCATAGATGATTTTCCCCTAGCCCATACCCAAGCTACAAAAGTAGGGGCCCATAGCAATCGGCTCAAAACTGTCTCAGGAGACTGCCCTCGACCTCTCTTGGGTCGGTCAGTGTGAAGCTCCCAGAAAGGCTATAACTAGTGATGTGCCATTCACAGTAAGAAATATCAAGACACACACAATTAAAACGAAAATCATCGGAGTACCATCGGTTCACACACACAGACTATGGGCACGACACGGCCCAAAGCCGCTTGTAACCTTTATTGCGGGAGGAGGATTGAAAACTAAGAGAACAACTGACCAGACGACTAAGCCAACGATCGTCTGCTCGACGAATTATGCAGGAATATCCCTTCGCGAAAAAATAAGCAAAGAAGAACTATGGCAGAACAAATCGTGGATGACAAGGTTTACTGCCGTCCACAACTCTGGATGGCAGGACCCATTATCGTCCCCAATTCTTGGGTGGCATGGACTCTTGCCGTCCAATTCACCTGGACGATAGTTGATCCTATCGTTTAAAATATTGACGGTAATGACCTTTGTCGTCCACTCTGGAACACAACGAAAAATGAAACTTCTGTCCGGGGGTTCTAAACCACACCTCAATCATCTCAAACAATGGGGAAAACACTGGGGAGCTCCTCCCTTCCGTTCACATCATCAAAATCAAGCATTTAAACTAAAAATCATTACTCTAAACGATCGAATGAAGCCACATAACCCCAAACATGATCCGATTATTTTCTCGTGCATGAAATAACCCCTCTTTCTAGCTTAAATCGGAGGGAAAAAATGAAGGAAAGGTCGGAATCCACCCCCTACCTACGGTGAAGATCTCACGTGCCAAAAATGCCAAATCCCACGATCGGACCGACACCACCATAACCGAATCTACCACCCGTACTTACCACAAATCCCGTCATTCCCCGCCACCGTCGTCACGACCACCTTGTCTCCACAGTCCACCGTCAGCTACAGGAGGATGGAAGGAGAGAAAGAAGGAGATTGGAGGAGGAAAATCGGAAAATGAGGAGAGACAATCGGCTAGGATCTTATTTGGCCCACGACCACAACACTCTAGACGGTAGCATCAGTGCCGTTTTAATGGCAATTGCCTCATCTTGACGACATACCTTCTTGCCATCAGAAAATTCTAGATGGCAAGCTTTGTTGTCACCAGGAATATAAGCAATCTTGACTGTAGCTTATGTTGGAGTCTAAATTTGAAACTGCGAATTAACTCATTTTCAACCCAAAAAATACGCTTATCCCACCCAATTCACCACATAGACTCCAAAATTAACTCAATATTCATCATTTAGGATCCAAAGATCCATCATTCAAGATCCAAATAGTCGCTAAAGATGATCCGACACCCACGGATATTGCACCATGTCTTGTGGGGGGGAGGGGAAATCGCTATGTGTGGGAGCGACTTTAACTTGAACTCGCTCCCACTCGGAATGACTTTATAGCTTTAAAAATAATTTAAAAAATCTACACTCGTTCTCACTAGCTCTCTCTCATCCTCTCCAGTCCCCTCTCCTGTCACCCCTCCGACACCCTCCTCTCACTCTCCACCCCTGCCCCGGCCACCCCCCACCTCGCAAGTCCCCCTCTCGTATACCCCCGCCACAGGCCCCCCCCCGCTCACGCAATACCACGACCTAGAGAAACCTTGAGGAATACATGATCTCCTATTTGAAATTTCATATCATGCCTTTGATTATCAGCATAAGACTTTTGCCTATCTTAAGCCACCTTAAGTCTTTCTCGAATCAGCTTGATCTTTTCAATAGTATCTCGAATAAGTTCTGGGCTTAGAAACTACTTTTCCCCAATCTCACTCCAGCATATAGGCGAGCGGCAATTTCTATCATATAAAGCTTCAAATGGTGCAATTTTAATGCTAGCTTGGTAGCTATTATTATAAGAAAATTCTACTAGAGGTAGATGATTGTACCAGCTTCCACTAAAATCAAGTATACATGCTCGGAGCATATCTTCCAATACCTAGTTGGTTCTTTCAGTTTGAGCATCAGTTTGCGGGTGGAATGCAGTACTGAAATTCAACTGGGTCCCTAATAAATGTTGTAGACCCTTCCAAAATTAAGATGTAAATCAAGGGTCTCGATTTGATATAATGGTAACAGGGACTCCATACAATTTTACTATTTTTTTTTACATATAAGGCAGCCAAGACATCAATGGACCATTGACTTTTAATAGGTAGAAAATGAGCCGATTTGGTCAAGCGGTCGATGATCACCCAAATACTACCATGTCTCCTCTTGACTTGGGTAGACCCATGACAAAATCCATCCCTATATTCTCCCATTTCAACTCGGGGATAGCTAAGGCGTGTAACTTCCCAGCGGACTTTTGGTGCTCTGCCTTGACTTGTTGGCAAGTAAAACATCGTGACACATAGTCCGCTACTTCTCTTTTCATATTGGGCCACCAATAATATCTTTTAAGATATTAGTACATCTTGGTAGTCCCAGGGTGAATGGCATACCTTGATTTATGTGCCTCATCCATAACCAGCTTCTTAGTATCAACATGATCAGGGATACAAATTCGGCCTCAAAATAACAATGTTTCGCCAGTTGATATAGGAAAATCTGGCCGTTGATCAATATCATCTTTGATTTCCATTAATGTAGGATCATTCTCTTGCAACTTGACAAGGTCTTCTATTAAAGTAGGTTGTGACTGAAGATTGGCAATAAAATATTCTTCTTTCTCCTCATAAATATCTATATTTAACTTGGCAAACTTAGAAACTAGGCTAGTCATACCTTTCATAAGGCTCGACAACATTCCCATCGGTTTCCTGCTGAGTGTATGAGCTACAACATTTGCCTTGCCTGGATGATATTGGATGGCGAAATCAAAATCCTTAAGATACTCCAGCCATCGTCTCTGTCTCATGTTTAAATCCTTTTAAGAAAAGAGGTATTTCGGACTTTTGTGGTCCGAAAATACCGTGAACTTCTCTCCATAAAGATAGTGTCACCAGATCTTTAGAGAAAATATAACGACAGTCAGTTCTAGATCATGAGCTGGATAATTCTCCTCGTGCCACTTTAGTTGTCTTGAAGCATAGCAAATTACCTTACCCTTTTGCATAAGAACACATCCAAGATAAATGCTTGATGCATCAGTATATACTTCAAATCCGCCGCCTTCAACGAGTAATGCTAGAATAGGTGCAGTAGTGAGATGTTCCTTGAGAGTTAAGAAACTCTTCTCACATTCAGAGGTCCATACAAATGGATTCTCCTTTCTAATAAGTCCTGTCAGAGGCACGGCGATTTCTAAAAAATCATTGATGAACCACCTATAATAACTAGCCAGACCAAGAAAACTTCTAATTTCAGAAATAGTCGTCGGTCTGCTCCAGTTCTTGACAGCCTCCACTTTAGTAGGGTCCACTACAATTCCTTCTTTGGAAATAACATGGCAACGAAAAGAGACCTCCTTTAGCCAAAACTCACATTTATTCAACTTTACATATAATTGATGTTCCCTTAAGGTTTGTAAGGCAATCCTCAGATGTTCTTCATGTTCTTCCTTCGTCTTGGAGTAAATAAGAATATCATCAATGAATACGACCACGAAGTGGTCAAGATATGGCCTGAAGACATTGTTCATGAGTTGCATAAATGCTGTAGGGGCGTTGGTTAACCCGAACGGCATAACTACAAACTCGTAATGTCCGTATCTGCTACAGAAAGCTATCTTGTGAATTTCCTCTTCTTTAATCCTCAACTGGTGATAACCAGACCTAAGGTCAATTTTGGAGAAATAATCCGCACTGGGGATCTGGTCGAATAGCTTATCAATACACGACAGTGGGTACTTATTTTGATAGTGAGTTGATTTAACTACCAGTAGTCGATGCACAATCTGAGGGAACCATCCTTCATTTTGACAAATAAGACCGGCGCACCCCAAGGGGATGTGCTAGGTCAGATAAAGCCCTTCTCTAATAATTCTAGAAGTTGCTTCTTTAGTTCCTTAAGCTCCGTGGGGGACATCCTATAAGGGGCCTTTAACACAGGTGCTGCTCCTGGTATGAGTTCAATAGAAAAGTTGACTTCCCTTTTGGGTGGTATACTGGGTAAGTCCGGAGGAAAGACATCAGGAAATTCTCGTACAATGGGGATTTCTTCTATAAGGATTTCCTTGGACTGGATAATGATAACGGAAGCAAGGAAAGCTTCACACCCTTGCGAAATGAGCCTGTAGGCATGAAGATAAGAAATAAGGGTAGGGTGATTCCTATACTTGATGCCAAGGAAAGAAAATTTTGGGAGATCTGGTTTATGAAAAGAAATCCGCCTATTACGACAATTAATGTCAGCATAATGGTCGTAAATCTAGTCTACTCCTAATATAGCATCATAGCCCTCCATATCGAGACATACAAGGTTTACAGGGAGATTGTGGCCTTCTATGATAACGTCACTATCAGGAAGATAAGTTCTAAGTTCTGTTCCAAAATCGAAGGGTGTGACTATAGATAAGTTTGAAGGTAACGGAATAGGTGAGATTGGCGACCCTTGCTGGTAGAGGGCCAGCAGGGCTAGGGTTGCCCTCCCAAGGGTACAGTGCCCACACTCAAGGGGCTGGCTGGGTGCCAATTGGGGCACTATAGAAATATTGAATCTAGAGTCCCATGCAGACTTTCTTGCGTTCCCCTTTCTTCCTTCCATGGGACGAAGAAGCTTTCGAGGAGCCTTCATAATAGGACAAACACAACGTCCCATATACCTTCATCAGGTAGCGGTACAAGAAACCAATGAAGTACTGACCCTCCCCGTTGGTCTCATCCTTCAGTGAGTCAAGCAGACATATCTCCTCATAAAACTCTCCATCGATGGGCAAGCCGCTAAGCTGAGAGAGACACCATAAATCCAAGGAAGTCTCCCCTTCGACTGTGTAAAACATATTAAATTCGGCATTGAAGACTTCAATCACGCCGTAGCACAAGCCTTTAGATATGGGATACCATTACTGGGAAGCATACACACTGTGAAAGATTCCTTCTTTCATCAAGATCGGGGCATATTCCTTCAACACATAGTCAGTGAATTCTACAGCCCCAGTGCGAAAGGAATGGGCGTCAGTCACCTTCAAATCAGCAAACGAGCCGATAGCAAGCTCATACGTAAATTGGACCGCTAGGCAGTTCAGCACAAAGGGTTCTTCTCGGTACCCCCATTTGAGCAGCGCTAGAAAAAGGCCAAAGCTTGGTTGCTCTTTATGAATATGCACTGCAGCGTTATCCCATCTTGCTGGGGTAAACTCTGGAGCCCAAGTCAACATATTTACACAGGAATCATCTCGGTGGCTCCCAAGACAGCTTTCCACTAGCGTGGCTCCCCGAGAAAATAAATAGGTTTGTTGCAGTGAACTAGTCCCATCAAACTATCTCTATCTGTAAGGATAGCCTGCTCGGCCATTCGAGCCAACAACACATCTCTTTTCCCCACAAAGTTGAGGGTGCAGATGAAGGGAACCAAATGCTTATCTTTTGAAAAATCTTGCTGATAGTTCCAACTCCGATTGTAACGGAAGGCACCGCTATCAGTTGAAAGCTGAGATATAGACACCGTGTCAGTTTCTGAATCTGAGGAAGCATCAACCACTGCTATCTTCCCATGTCCTCGGTCTAAGTGATGGACATTCGCCTAGGCCACAACCGGGCTAAATAAATCAGCTGTAGAAGTCGATGGAGCAGAGTCAGAAGAAGCAGCACCGGAAGCCATGTGTTCTGCATGTTCAGAAGAAAGAATGATTCAGCAAAAGATTAGCAAAGGAAAAAGATTCAAAGAAAATTTCGACAGAGTCTCCCCATTCCCAGGATCTACCAATGAAAAAATAGGAAGTGCACCCACACTCATAGAGTGAGATGACATCTAAAATAAGACCGTGGGATAACTGCCAGGCCGATGTAGAAGACTCCGTGGGGAGAAAACTCCACCTACTACAGTCTGAACCTTACATTGCTGAAGAAAGAGAGAGAAAGGGCACGTGTCATGCCCCGAGCGTGGAAGGAACCCGGTATGCATTACGAGTTATTATCGATCATGTCAATCGAAGCGTAAGGAAATTCGACATAAAGACAACGCGCATTAGACAAGGGAATATAATAACGACTATAATTAAATTCCAAAACCAATCATCCACAACGATGATAATTCCAATCCATAACATCAATTTCCTAAATCAAACTACAAGGCTACAAGCCTTAACACATTTTCCCAAATGACAATGTGGTAATAAAACATAGGACTCGATAAAGGACAAGAAATGACACGACTAGACATGACTGTGTAACGTCTTGACGTCCGGAAGCTCTACACTCTTCACTCGGTCTCATTCCCATCTGTGTGGTTGTCGCTATCCGAGTTACCTGAAAAATGTTGGAATGAAACTGGGTGAGCGAATGCTCAATAAGAATTATATCTCAAGACCTAGCAATCTTTAAGTAATTACATGTTGCGTGAAATGTAGGTATAGCTATACCATGATGAACAAGCAAGATATCAAGATCTTTAGAGAAGGGGATCGCATGATTTCAATGTAGCAACAAGGTACTACCGAGTGTTTGTAAAATTCTCAAGAAAGACAATATCCAATGTTCAAGCATGTAGTATCCAGTATGTGTTACTAGAATTGGCTATTTCAATCAAGCAAGTACTCGCCCATGCTAGGCCATGCAAGTCAAGTCAAGCACGCCAGTAATATCATGAGAGAGTGAGTGGAATGCCTTATATCTAGAACGACAAGTATTTCAGTGTAATGTCACACCATGATCAATATAGCTCCCATGGGTACAAGTACTTTCGGGTGCTCCTCCCAGGATCAGATCGGGCCCTATATGCATAAACATTGAGTCATGTATAATTTAGACATCCACTATACGTATAGCCAATATAGAATTCCAAAGGAACAAACTTTGCAGGAACTTAAGGTAGATCTCATGGAATAGAGTTCAAGGATAGAACTTTTATGTAGGGATGTACTACAATTAAAACTGCACAACACGAGACATATTGGGAAAACTGGGTGGAATTGAAGCCCTAGTGGATGCCATTACTTTCAGAATTGGCGCTCTAATGGGTGCCATTATTTATAGAATTAGCACCTTTGCAGAGGGTCGCTCATTCTGTGAACAGGACAAGGCAGAAAGAATTTGTGCCTGCTTATAGGGGTGTTCAATCCTCAAGTAGCGGCAATAGTATGGTCGCCTATTCCATTTGCACAGAGTAAACTTCTTACATAGGCTAAAATAGCATACTATGAGGGCTATACTGCCATGTTTCTTTAGAGTGACATGGCATTCAAAAGGGGATCATGGGTTTTAAGGGTACAACCTATTCGGCAGCCTTGAGAGAATCCAAGACTTCGCGTAGACTTACGAAGGTCTCTATGATGAAATCCCCAGTCCGAAGGAACTTGGCTTTGTCGAGCCTGATTTTTATGCCTTTTAAAATAGCCTTGTTGGTATTTTCAACCAGTCCGTTGGCCTGAGAGTGGGCCACCGAAGTGAAGTGGTTGCAAATTTTTAGGTCGACACATTTGTCTCCAAAGTAGTGAGAATCAAATTGCCGACTGTTATCGCTCATAATCAGTCGGGGGATACCAAAATGACAAATGATTGATTTCTACACGAAGCTCCAAATGACCGATTCGGTGATCCTGGCGGTGGCTTCAGCTTCAATCCACTTTGTAAAGTAGTCGATGGCGATGATGATGAACTTCTTCTGGGCCTAAGCCACAGGGAATGGCCCTAGGCAGTCAATTCCCCACCAGCAAATGGATATGGCTCGGTAAGGGTGACAAGCTTTGAGGTGGGTTGGTGGACCAGATGGTCAAAGCGTTGACACTGATCACATTTTTATATGTAGGTCGAGCAATCACGCTGAAGAGTGGGCCACCAGTAACCTTGTCGAAGCAAAATCTTGGCAAGTGATCTTTCTCCCTGGTGTGTGCTGTAGATGTCTTCGTGAACTTCTTGGATTGCTTGGCTGGCTTCGTCGATGCCGAGGCACTTAAGGAGGGGACTGGAGAAAGTCCTACGGTATAAGGCGTCGTCCAAGATGACGAAGCGTCGGGCTTGGTACTTCAATCTTTGAGCTTTCCGAGGGTCAGAAGGCGCCTAGGAGTCTCGGAGCCAGGAGACGTAAGGAGTCTGCTAGTCGCTTGGTGTAGCCGGGTCAATGATCATGAGCTCGGCTTCGATGCTTGGTTGTTCTGGCTCTTCGAGGAAGATCGAACGGGTACCTTCCGAGCCGAGGGAGGAGGCCAGGTGAGATAGGGCGTCCGCTCGGGAGTTTTCCTCCCGAGCTATTCGGACTACCTCGAAACTCTCAAATAACTAGACTAACCCTCGGACCATTTTAAGGTACTTAATCATAGGTGCTTCCAAATCTTCGTAGTCACCGTTGGCCTAGCTAGCGACCAGCTGGGAGTCAATGTGAATCCTGACTCACTCGGCCCCTAGTCGTCGTGCCATTCTAGACCCTAAAATTAGGGCTTCATACTCAGAAGCATTATTGGATGCCTGGAAGTTGAACTTCAAGGCGTATTATAGCTCCGCTCCTTCAGGTGACTTGAGGAGGACACCGGCACCGCTTCCGGCCGAGTTGGATGATCCATCCATGAATAAGTCCCAGATGGGTCCATGCGTAGATGAAGATTCTTCCTCGATCGGGACGGTGCTCTCTGCGATGAAGTCTGTGAGGGCCTGACCCTTGGTGGCCACCCAGGGGTGATAAGAGATGGCATAGGCCCCGAGCATGATGGCCCATTTGACGAGGCACCCTAAGGCATCGGGATGAGAGAGGATCTTCTTCAAGGGTTCGCCGGTCAACATGACGATGCAATGACCTTGGAAGTAAGGTCGGAGGTGCTTGGCTGAGGTAACCAGTGCTAGCATGAGTTTTTCAGTTGCAGGATACCTTCTTTCGGCCTTATTGAGCACCTTGCTGGTGTAGTAGATCGGCCTCTCGACTCCCATGTTGTTTCAGACCAAGACCGCGCTTACGGTGGAGGAAGTCACCGAGAGATACAAGTGCAATGCTTCACCCAGGACCGGCTTTGATAGTACCGGGGGCGAGGCCAAGAATTCCTTAAGATCTTCAAAGGCCTTCTGACATTCCTCATCCCAGGCGAACATGACAGGTGCCATTTTGGGTCCCCTCAACAATTTGAAGAAGGGTAGGCACCGTTTGACCACCTGGGATAGGAAACGGTTGAGTGCGGCGATGCGTCCGGTAAGGCGCTGGGCGTCCTTGACGCAGGTGGGTGGCCGCATGTCCAGGATGGCCTGAACCTTGTCGAGATTTACCTCAATCTCGCAGTGAGTTACTAGGAAACCTAGGAATTTTCCTGATCTGACTCCGAAGGTGCACATGGCAGGGTAGAGCTTCATGTTGTACTTTAGGAGGGTGCCGAAGGTCTCAGCTAGGTCGACAAGATGATCTTCAGCATTTGGTGTTTTGATGAGCATGTCATCGATATAGGCCTCGACATTCCGACCAAGTTGTCCCTTGAAGATTTGGTTGACCAGCCACTGATATGTCACCTCGGCATTCTTTAACCCGAAAGGCAACCGTGTATAGCAGTGCACGTCAAAGTCGGTAATGAAAAGCGGTCTTCTCAATGTCCTCTAGGTCCATCCAGATCTTGTGGTAGCTAGAGTAAGCATCCAGGAAGCTGAGCAGCTCATTGCCGGAGGTTGAATTGATGAGCTGGTTGATGCTCGACAGTGGGTAATAGTCCTTTGGTGTGGCCTTGTTATGGTCACTGAAGTCCACACACATTCGCCACTTTCCCAAAGCTTTGGGTACCAAAACGGCATTGGCGACCCACATTGGGTAAAGGACTGGACAGAAGGCACCAGTCCCCTTCCCCTTGGCGAGTTGCTCCTTGATGATCATCTGTTTCTCTGGGGCATATTTTCTTCTGCTGTTGGACAGGCTTCACCGTCGGGTCGAGGTTGAGCTTGTGCATTATAATCTCCCTGGAGATTCCAAGAAGCTACTTATCAGACCATGCGAAGACTTGGATGTACTTAGCAAGAAAATGTTTATATTGCTCCTAAACATTAGACGGGAGGTCCACTCCGATCTTGACTCCTAGGGCAGGGTCGTTCTTGAGGAAGACCGTTAATAACTCGCGACCAGGCTCAGGTGTCGTTGGTCCTTCCTCGGTCCCCTTAATCATTTTATGTTTTCCTTCCGGCCTTATGGCTTCGACCGAGATTATATAGCACCTTCTGGCCATAGCCTGGTTACCCCGGACCTCCCCCACGACATTTTTGGTGGGGAACCTCATTTTTGGGTGATAGGTAGAGGGCACCACCTTCGCTCAATTGAGGAGGCCTCGGCCGAAGATGGCGTTATAAGTCGTCATCCCTTTAATCACAATGAAGTCCACCATAACCGTAACGGTTTTGGGCGGGGTGCCGATGACGACCGGCAGGCTTAGGGTTCCCTCTGGATAAGTTGCCTGGCCATTGAACCCAGAAAGTGGGGTTCAGATCGGGCAGAGTTTAGATGGATTCTCACCCATCTTGAGGAAACAATCATAAGAAAGTACATCAGGGGCACTACTGTTGTCGACTAATATTCTATCTACATTACAATCATTTATTGTGGCCGATACAACTAGGGCATCATCGTGCGGGGTTGTTAGCCCTTCCAGGTCTTGGTCAGAGAGCACCAATACCTGCTATTTGCTCACCTGCGGGGCCTTAGGGGGCTAGGAGGCCCGGCTCGCCCGCTCGATGTGAGGCTTCCTTCCTCGGCTGCTGTCTCCACCTGATGTCACGCCACCAACAATGACGTTGATGTGGACTCCGCGGGGGAAATTGTTAATCTCCTCGGGGGCGGTGGCATCCTTCTTGTGCTCAGACACGTATCGGGATAAGTGCCCCTGGAAGATGAGGCACTCGATCTCATCTTGAAGTTGATGAAAATCACCAGTGTGATGTCCGTGGTCACTGTATAATAGATAGTGCTTGCGGTGGTTGTGGTGCTTTGCCTTCATGGGCTTGGGTTGGCGGAGAAGGCATGAGCCCTTGATATCTTCATAAATTTCGTAAATGGGGGCAATTAGGGGGGTGTACCACTCGTACCTCCGAGAGGGCTCTTTGTGGTTCCCATCCCTGTTTCGCCTTTTTCCTTGGCTGGAGCCTTGCTGGGACTGTCTCTTCTTGTCCCCCTCTCGACCCGAGCCCGTCGTGTTGCAGCAGGCAGTGAGGACTTCCTCACACTCGGCGTGGCGTAGGGCCAGGGTCACAAGCTCGACGAGGGAGGTGCGGGGATGAAGGACCAACTCGCACCGCAGGTTGTCATCGCGGGTGCCCCCAGTCAGTGTGGTGATGGCCGAGGGAACATCTAGTCGGGGGATACGCAGGGCCTCTGAGTTAATCGGTTAATATAGGCCTAGAGCCTTTCCCTCTATTCCTGGTCAAGAGCCAACAACCCCACTACTGACTGTGGCAGACCGCTGCTGGTGAAGCTTTCCATTAATGTTCACCTACACTATCAAAAATCTCGGATGCTATCCGGGGCGAGTGCTCAGAAGCATGCCTGAGCGCCCTGGACCAAGGTGGTCACGAACGCTCAGCACTTGATGGCATCGGGCACCCCATGCAAGGTCATGAGGACATCAAAATTATCGTAATGATCGGCCGGTTCTCCCTGGCTATCTTATGCTTTGAAGGTCGGTAGTGAGATCCTGGGGGAGATCTCAATCTTCAAGACATCGCCAGAGAATGGGAATTGCTCCTCGTCCACTATGGTAGAGGTCTTTTCTAGGGCACGGAGGGCGCGCTCTTGCTCTGCGAAATGCCTCTCAAAGTCTTGCAGCCAGAGAGACAGCTCCAGATGTCGTCGGGTCGAGGCACTGCTAGGGCATTCTTGCATGCTGCCTCAACGTCCCTCGAGGGCTTCCGTCTCCGAGGGTTGCTGACGTGCTCCAGATTTCTCTCTCCTCGAGGTGTAGAAGGCTTCTTGCTCCAGGGGAGGGGCTTACGATGGTCCAGCTGACCGGTTGCGGATTATCCGCCGCCCCCAGAGGGTGAAATGACCCCCTGTGGTTTGCAGGGAAGCATCTCCACGAGGGGGGCTTTCTCGGGAAAGTTGTGAATGCTCCTCCCTAGCTGCCTGGGTCCTCATTAGATCAATGAGACTGTCCAATTTTACGTTGAGGGTTTGGAGGGGGTCTACGCTTCTAGTAGGGGGTTGCCCGTCCATGGTGGGCGTGGGGTTGTCACCGACCGGGTTGCTGGCAAGTGATGGGGTGTTCCTCGTACGATGGGAAGGTGCACCTTCCTTCGTTGCCACCGCTTTCCCTCTCTCGCCGATGGTCCTCCTGCTAGAACTCCTTTGCACCATGTTGGCTCTTTGTTTATTTCCCACAAACGGCGTCACATGAAGAGGGGTTATCCTATGCAGTGCCTGAGCTGAGGATGATATACATGAATGCTAGAACTGCAAAAGGTGAAATGGATCAGAGGTTCCCAAGGATGAATCCCCAGGGAAAACCCTCCGATGCTTAAGTCAGCGATCATAGTAAAGCCCTAGTGCAAGGGATAAAGGGAAGGAGTTGAGGGCATGAGATTCCTCTCCACCAAGTGGTAAGGTGGCTCTAGCTCAGGGTTGATATCGCTTAATAACGCTAACCTCCAGCCGGAGGGTTTCCCAAGTTTATATAGCGACTCGCAAACGTCAGAGCCCTACGAGTCGAGGAGTTTCAGGGGAGGTTACGTCTCTTACGTGGGCTCGTTAAGGCGCGAGGGCTCTTAATCACCATTATCTGCATGATCTCCTAGCTCTTAAAGGGCACGCAACAGTCGCATAGATAAGCCTTCGTCAGTCGGTCTGAGCCTTAGGCGTTGGCTCTAGGGGGCTTTCCTGAGCGATAGGCGCAAGGCTCAGGTGGGATGCATGGGGTCTAAAAGGGACCTCCCGATCTACCTGACGCTCAAACTTTGGAACCCGAAGGTCACCTAGGAAGTGCTTAATCTGAGTGTGTTATTGGTCTTTATGGGCCCTAGAGGGACTGCCACTCAAAGGAGCTGGGCCTCGTTTGGTCTGGCGGGACCTTGTTTGGCTGTTCCTTTCTGGGCAGTAGAATCCCCCCTCTCCAGAGTCCTTGATCAAGAAGGGAGAATCGCAAATGGGGGAACACAAAGTCGATCCCCCACGCCCGCATGAAATGCCCACTCTGGGAGTAACAATTAACATGGTATCTCTTTCTCAGCAGCTTCCCGAAGAAGTGGCAGAGGCCTGCACTTAGCATACCTATGAGACCTATATCCTAGCGCCAGCAAAAAATCAAAGGAATTGGCACACCATGCTGTCAAAAATAAGAAGAAGGGCAAAGCTTCGTCGTGGCCCGGGAATTCACATACAGGGTGTCACACCTCAACCGGAACCCCCGACCATGACCCCAGTCTAGCATGAGACGGCTCCTCAGTTGGTCATTAGAAGATTCACCAGCAATAAGAAGAAACACATCCCTATGCAGGTACACAAAGAGGCCAACACCAAATAGATTTTGATAAATCTAATTTGTGATTGAATAGATTTGAATCTCTTAATTAGTATTTTATCACATTCTTTAAAAAGGCCAAAAGTTTTCTTAAAATTGGTAAACACCCAATTCACCCCCCTCTTGGGTGTCATTGATTAGATATTTCTTGATAATGGACTTGCTTGGCTCAGGTTTGGACCTTTGGATATCTTGGACTGTGATACCTTCTTAAATAACAGGCACACCTAGTAGATGGCCCAGCCCTATCATGAATATGCAACTTAGTTGGGGTGACTACCCCTAGGCACTCGATGCTAACATTACCTGGACATTCTTGAACAGACAACTCCTTAGACGAATGAACAACATGAATCCATGGACTTTTGTCACTCGGCACAAGGATCCTAAGATTTGGCAATTCTACTTGGAAGTCAGGCATGAAGCATAGCTCCGGTGGTAAGTGGGTAGAATGAAAATGTGGGAGAGTAATGCGTGGTGTTGACGTGGCCGACTTACTGATAAACCAAGGGAGATTGCATACAATGTGCAGAATGTCCTTAGGAAACTTCGAAGATATGGCAAATTATCTCTTGAACATAGAATTCATCACTACTTTGGTAGCCCTATATGTTAGCATAATTGTGGTAGAGAACCCGTCTTGACCAGTCATTTGGAATGAAATGCAGCGAGAGGTGATGAGAGCATCAATAGTAGACTCCCCGGCGAGTAATGTGATTGCCACCGGTCTCGCTTTCGAAGGAACTGATACCAGTGCAAGGGATCTCTTCTTGGCAGCTATCATCAGATGTGTATGCTTATCATCCCCAAAATAGCCAGAGACAAGAATGCAGATTGGCATGCGGCTGATAAAATCATATAGCTTGAAATGCACAGTTGGCACCGAACTATCCTGACTCGGCTCGCTTTCTCCTTGGGGACCAGACCCAAGAGGCACCATAGGTAGCGTACACCCACTCTGTGGGGTGGAAATGGATAGTGATTTGGAAGGCATGGAACTTTCAATGGATGTAGAGATTTCTTGTGGTGGCAGAGGCGTAATAGTAATGACAGGCTTGGGTATAGGTGGGGGTGAAGGCAAAGGTGTAGATAGCTCAGGCTCAAGTGTGGACAGTGATAAGGAAGGTGATGCATTGATGACTTTGGAAGGGTAGGTGGCGAAGGCAATGGGTTAGATAATGTTGGAAATGGTGGTGAGGGAGGAGGAACAGAGGTTGCGGGTAAATTAACAAATGGCAATGCGGGCAATGAAGAAGAAGAAGATGATCATGAGGCGGGGGGTCGTGGCGACCAATGATGACGTATCGACACAACGCGTCAAGCGACGTTGGGAGTGGGAGTGACATTGGTAGAGGTAGTAGAGGAAGCAAAGGCGCTAGCCTGAGCAGAGGTTTGGTCTTGTGGAGGTTGCAACAGCGACGGTGACGATGACGGGATAGGTGATGATGGAGATGGCAATGAGATAGGTGATGATGAAGTGAGCGATGGGATAGGTGATGGAGCAGGTGTAGCACTAGACGAAGAAACACAGGGTTGCCCCTAGCCTTGCAATGATGGAGATGGCTGCCTAGGCAGTTCTTGTTGTTGTTGCTGCTTGTTATGAACGTATAGAACAATCTAGCGAATAGAGAGCCAATTGATCATTTTATTTGCTTCCAGTCTATAAACATAATCCCAGAACTCAAGCCAGTCCTCGACTAAGTGCCCCTGCTGATGATGATACACACAATATTGGAGCCTCTTCCTAACTATGGGTTGGCAAGACTCTACCAGAGGGAGTTGTAATGCATGAGTGGCCATCAAAGCTCTGAAGATATCTGAGAGAGACTCCGACAATGGAGAATATTGAGCCTGCTCTGGGCAAGGTGGATGCTAAGGGATAGGCGAAGGAGAGGTTTGTGGAGAGGGAAGTGGAGGTCGAGAGGGTAAGGGCGCGGAAGGAGTAGGCAAAGACATGTGGTGAGCGGGATGGGGAGGGATGTAGTGGATGGCATCCACTTGCTCAGGGTTTGGTGCTCCCTCGACAGAGGGTTGATATGGATGTGGATATTGATAGGCGAAAAGCTGACTGTGGTTGGTGGATGGTTGACTTATGGAAGGTTGGTGTGTGGAGGAGGAGGGCTAGTGATAAGTGGAGGGCTGACTCGTGGACGATGGATAGGAAGTGGAGGGTTGATGATATGAAGCGAATGGTTGACTCATGGAAGGTTGATAGGAGGCATAGGGTTGACTCATGGAAGGTTGATGGGAGGCGGACATGGGTGTAGAGGGCTGAGGGGACTCAGAGTCAAGAGAACCTTGAAATTGTTGGCGGATGAAGCGAGCTCGACTATATTGTTGTTGCCAGGAGGTGATATCATTCAAAGCCAAGATAAAATGATATTGAGGCATTACATTAGAAATAAGAATTTTAATCTGCTCTCTCTCCGGAATATGCCCTAGAACTTGCATGGCCATGCGACGCCAATGGTCGATAAAGGTAGACAACTCCTCATTGGGCCTCATCTTATCTTGGGCCAAATTCACAACTGAATTGATGGGAATCGACTCCAGACATCAGTATTTTTGGTTGCATTTATGCCCTTTAGTTTGCACTTATGTCCTTACGTAAATAGGTTTACAATTATAAGGCATTGTAAGTCAAGTTGTCAGTCCTTAGAAGTCTTTAGATTTTTATGCAAAAATTCTAGTAGGTCCAGCAAGGGGCCCCCACCCTCTTCCCCATTGGTTCACCTATGCCTTAGGGCCCATGTGGGGCTGGTCAAATATCCTAGGTGGCTTCTAAAAGCTTGACCATTCAAAGGAGACAAGGTAGGTGAAGGTAGGTGAAGGTAGGTGCAAGGGTTAAAAAAAATGAAAAATGAGGTAAAATGACATCTTGCCACCCGAAGGGCGCCCCGGCACGCTCTCTGTCTTCCTCGAGTAGGTCTAGGTTTTCTCGCATTGCCTGGTTATTTCTGGCCTCATCAAACTAGCCGACTCATAGTGATAGGTTGGATATCTCAACCGGGATGACTACCTCTACTCCATATGCGAGGTGAAGCGGTGTCTCTCCTATGGCAGCCCTAGTAGTGGTCCGATGAGCCCATAGGATACTTGGAATGGAATCTATCCACGAGTGGCCTGCTTGTTCCAAATAGGTCTTGATGCCATGGAGAAGTGTTTTGTTAGCATTTTCAACTAAGCCATTCGCCTAGGGATGTCCCACTTACGTGTAATGGTTCCAAATCCCCAACTCTGAGCACTTTTCCTGAAAGGTGGTGCTTGCAAATTGCTTGCCATTGTCGGTTGTGAGGATTCGTGGGATCCCAAATCAATAGATTATGCTCCGTAGCATGAACTTTCAGGTTGCTTTACTTGTGATTTTCCCCAATGATTTTATCTCGACCCATTTGGTGAAGTAATTGATGACAACGATGAGGAATTTTGTTCTCCCCTGAGCCTCAGGGAAGGGACCCAATATGTCTACCCCCAACCAAGCAAATGGGTGAGGCTCCATTAGAGTGTGCAACTGCATCACTGGCTGGTGATATAAGTTCAAGAACTTCTGGCATTGAGGGCACCTTCAGACATAGTCGAGATAGTCTTGTTGCAATGTCAGCCACCAGTACCCTTGCCAAATGAGGGTCCATGAGAGTGCTCACCCCCTTACATGGCTCCCACAGAGCCCCTCATGCACTTCTTGTACTAATTGCTTGGCTTCCGTGGGGAACAAGCACTTCAGTAGTGGGGCTAAGAAAGAGCGCCTAAACAGGCGGCCATCAATGATCGTGAAGTGTGCCTTATACGATCGCGTGCAGCGAGCTTCAACATGATCATTAGGGAGTTGCTGTCGTAGAAGGTAGTCTAAGATCAGATGCATCCAAGAGGGCTCATAGTCTATGGCATTCACCTGGGGGACCGACTCTTCTATGCTCGGCGCTGACAGTTCTTCTATCAAGATGGATCTTGAATTGGAGGTGGTTGTTGATGATGCCAGGCGGGTTAGGGCGTCTGCTCAGACGTTCTCTTTCCATGGAATGTGCACCATTTTGCAGTGCCTCACCACCGTCATCTTGGCCTTCTCGACGTACTTAATCATCGCCAGCTCTTGGGCTTCGACCTCTCCCTTGACTTGTTTAGCGACGAGCATGGAGTCACTATAGACTCGCAAGTTGGTCGCTTCTAAGTGCTTTGCCATTCGTAAACCTAAAAGTAGCACTTCGTACTTGGCTACATTATTAGTGGTCGGGAAGTTGAAGCGAAGGGCATACTATAGCTCTACTCCTTCCAGTGACAGCAGAACTAGTCCTGCCTCACTGCTAGATGCGTCGGATGAGACATCGACGTAGAGCTCCCATACAGGCCTGAAAGACTACTCGGGAGGGCCCTCCTCAGGCAACGTGCATTCGGAGATGAAACCAGCGAGAGCTTGGGCTTTGATCGTGGTCCTCGGGTGGAATTTAACATCAAATTCACCAGCTCGATAGCCCACTTGATAACCCTCCCTAAGGCATCTGGGTTTTGGAGAATTTGGCGCAAGGGTTGATCGGTGAGAACAGTGTTCGGAGGTACCAGGAAATATGGTCGCAACTTATGTGTGGCCATGACCAGGGCTAGAGCAAACTTCTTAGTTCACGAATAGCGAAACTCTGGTCCTTGTAATGCTCGGCTCACATAGTAGACTGGCTTCATGATGCTTCCCTCCTCTCGCGTGAGCACAGTACTCAAGGTGCTCGGGGTCTCCGACAAATATAGGAGCAATTGCTCTCCTTTCTGTGATTTGGAGAGTACAGGAGGGGATGTTAGGAACCGTTTAAGCTCTTCAAACGCCTACTCGCATTCTTGGTCCCAGTCGATCTACCCTTTCTTCTCTGGCACTTTGTTCACTTGCTTGATGAGTCGAAAGAAGGGTAGGCACCTTTCTATTGCTCGGGATAGGAATCGAGTCAGGGCAGTGATGCGGCTAGTAAGACACTGCACGTCACTTACCTGCACTGGTTGTTTCATGTCTAACATTGCTTAGATTTAGTCAGGGATCAATCCCTCTATGGGTCACGAGGAATCCGAGGAACTTTCCTGACTTGACTCCGAACATGCACTTGCTCAGGTTGAGCTTCATGTTTTATTTTCAGAGTGTTGCAAATGTCTTCGCCAGGTCTCTAAGGTGCTCGATCATTCTGAGGCTTTTGACGTGCATATTGTCAATATAAACTTCCATATTGCAACTGATCTATGCGTCGAACATATGATTGAACAGGAGTTGATATGTAGCCCCTGCATTTCGCACGCAGGTGTAGCAATATAGGCCGTGATTAGTGACGAAAGTTGTCTTATCTTGGTCAGGCTCGTGCATGCTGATCTGGTGGTACCTGGAGTAAGAATCCAAAAAGCTCAGCATTTCGTACCCAGTCATTGCATCCCGCATCATCCCGCGTACTATAGTGAAGTCCCCTAGGAACATCACGTCTCTTGGTGAGGTCCCGAACGTGTGGACGGTTGTGCCAGAAAAGCCATACAAGGGTGTGCGCAGTGGCGCTATTTGTGACAAATCCACACCCACAAGTATCAGACAGTCATAAGAAATAATGTCAGGGCCGCTTCCATTATCCAGTAAAATCTGCCATACGGTACATTAGTTGATTGTAATGTCTCAGGTTTTCAGATTTTTTTGGATTAGGATCCGTGAGTTTTGGATCACTTTCAAGGGTCCCGGAGTACGTTTTGAGGTTCACGCTTATTTTTTCCTAATGGACCTTCAAAACCCTATGTAGGGCAAACCATTGCATTTTCCTACTCTAGGATGGTACCAGTACAATGAGTGTGCAACCCTCTTTTTTTCACATCTTTCCTTCTCCTTCTCATCATAGATCTCTCCTCTCCATCTCTACAATCTCCTCCAAAGGTAGCTCCAAGGGCAAAGGCGGTGTCCACTCTAGCGTAAATGCCACCATTGGCGATGTGGTTTGTGATCCAAGGCTAAAGAGGGATGGTGCCATCACCACCATTGCAGCACCAACTTCGGCTCCAAGCTCTTTGCATTTTTTCTTTTTTTGTGTTGCTTATTCATAGATCTTCATGCATAGCGTGTAATGTTTTTCAATTCTATTCTAGTTGTACTCTTGCCTCGCTACTCTTTAGAGATTTCTTGTTAATGCAATAAAAGAAGTCATTTATTTCATCTTGATCTTGTTCTCTCATATCTCCCTCTCTTTCTCTCTTTCTTTCTCCATCCTCTTCTTATTTTTTTATGCATTACATTTACTAAATAGATTCATTTCCATAGTTTTAAAACTCTAATAGAAACATACGCATTTCTATCATCTAAGGAACTCAAAGTTATAACTTCAAAATCTCATCTTCTCTATTGGATCGACCCGTGCTCGCCATAGTACAACATTTTTCTTTAATCATTTTATTGTGAGTTCAGTTTAAGATTGTTAGCACGTGTGTAGTAATGACATATGTTTCCACGTTATCAACGACCACCGTTCTCGCTGCTCGATGATGTGGAGGAGAGGGAGAGTAGGCTGGGATCCCCCCAGCTCCCTCTCATACCCATTTGGAGCTTACCCTCCTACTTTGGGACTTCAAGAGACATTTCATACAATATCAACGTGTGCTCAGAGCTTTGTTGTAGAGCTCCCTAAATAAAGAGGACAAGGATCACTCCCTATTCTCCCTCGAAATTCTAGAAGCCAAATTATCACATGGGGTCAAGCTCCCAGCCTTCAAGCCTTACGATGGCCTGGGTGACCCGACTGATCATTTTGACAGCTTTGATTCCCTGACGACTCTACAGGGAGTGTCAGACCAGATCAAATGCCAGGCCCTTACTATTACTCTATTGCAAGGGGCCCTTGCTACTATTCTAGTGCAAGGGGCCCAAGTTTTCTGAGCCCTCGTGCCCGGAAGCATTGCTAGCTTCTGACAATTTTGGTGGCTTTTTAAGGAAAGCTTCACTGGGAGCGGGCCCCCAAGGTCGATTGCAGGACTTCTAGTGCTGAAGCAAGCTCCAGGGAAAAGTTGTGGGCCTACATCAACTTCTTCAAGGTAGAGGCCCTGGGCATCCCCGTCTTGACGTGGCGTCTACTATCACTGCCCTGGTAGGGGGAACCCGTGATGAAGGACTTCGGTGAGAAGTGGTGCTTCATCCTCCCTCCTCCCTTGCTAACCTTGTAACCTTAGCTCTACGCCATGCAGAGTGTGAGGAGGTCTTAATTACCTATCGAGATAGCACCAGCCAAGGGAAAGAGGGGGAGAGGAAGTGCCCATCTGATCAGTCCTCTAGCTAAGGAAAGAGGAGGAACCGTGAGGGTGATAGGAGAGAGCTACAAAAAATGTTCGAGCGCTACCCTCCACTAACCACTCCCATCTATGAGATCTACTGGGAGATCAGAGACATAGAATTGCTTCACTGACTTAAGCTTTTGAAGGCTGACCCTTAGCGCCGCAACTGCCAAAAGCACTACCAATTTCATGAAGACCATGGCCGTCATATTGGAGACTGTGAATAGCTCAAGGACAAGCTCTAGAGTCTCATCCGTCGTGGGCACCTGGCCCAGTTTATGGCTAAGCATTGAGACGCCCCCACCAGATGCCTCAGAAAAAATAGATAACCACCTCGAGGAATTCACAGCAATGTTATCTCAGGAGGGTTGGCCTCTGAAAGGGGACACCGGTCGGGGAAGGAAGCGACACGTAGAGTGAGCTAACCGGCTCGAGTAGCAGATCTTGGCCTTCTCTGACTAAGACTTAGAAGGGGTGGTTACCCTACATGATGACATCCTTGTATTTTCTGCTACAATAAATCATTGTAATGTAGACAGGATACTCATAGATAATGGTAGTGCACCTAATGTATTATCATATGACTGCTTCTTAAGGATGGGTGAAAGCCCATCGAAGTTGTGCCTGTTTCGAACCCCTCTATGTGGGTTCAAAGGTCAGGCCACCTATCCGGAAGGAGTCCTGAGCTTGCCCGTTACTCTCGGGACTCCCCCTAGAGTCGTAACCTTTGTGGTAAACTTCATCGTAGTAAAGGTGATATCGGCCTATAACGTCATTTTCGGTCAAGATATCATTGGCCGAATAAAGTCAGTGCCCTCCACTTTCTGCCAAAAAATGAAGTTCCCCACTAAATTTGACGTGGGGGAGGTCTAGGGTAGCCAGGCCATGGCTAGGAGATGCTACATGACCTCTATGGAAGCTGTAAGACCTGAAGAGGTGAATCGAGGGAAGAGGATCATTGAAGAAAAGGGGGCAACATGTAAACCCGGAGTGGAGCTATTGTCGATCTACCTGAGAGATGACCTAACCCTTGAAGCCAAAATCGAGGCAGATCTACCACCCGAAATTCAAGTGCAATATAAGGATATTCGTTCGGAGTATGTCCATATCCCTTCTTGGTCTGATGATGACCTCCCTAGGATTCCTGAAGAGACTGTGACACCAACTTAATCTTGATCCTTCCGTCAAGCCTGTTCAGCAGTGGAAAAGAAAGCATGTCCTGACTAAACAGGAGATCATTAAAGAGCAAATTAGTAAGGGAAAGAAAATTGTGCTATTCTGCCCGGTACTTTACCCAACCTGGTTAGCCAATGTTGCCCTAGTACCCAAAGCCTCGGGCAAATGGCAGATGTGCATCGACTTCACCAACCTTAACAAGGTTACTTCGAAGGGCCGCTATCCTCTCCCATGCATCGATCAATGGGTAGATTCAACTTTAGGTCTGCCCCTATTTGAGACTTCCTCTTATCGGGGTGTGCTTAGGTTGGTTGCTTTGCCCAGAATATCTATATCTTCATATTTCAGCCGAGTAAAGAAAAGAAAAAGACTTCGTGCCATCGAGCATGGCCCAAGTAGCAACGGTGTTTATCAAAGGAGAATGTTAAGGACGTCGTGAAGTGTGTGCGGTACCTAGCTAAGGGTTTCCCTTAACAAGCGGGGAGAGAAACGCCAAACTCCTAGCACGGGGTTCTTATTACCAAAAAATACTGCATAGCAAGCCTAAAGACTCTTTTGACATTGAAATTAAATTTAATAAAAGAAAGACCTAGGATAAAGGTCTAGAACAACCACTCATAATCATGTTAAGAAGTACTTCTTATTTTGAAAATCGTGCGTAGAGATGAATGAGATAGTGACATTATAGAAATGCATACTTAGGCACATAACGTTACCTTGCGACCTTTGTATAGAAGTAGCTGCCGGTAACCATTTTGATAAACATGAGATTTGTTGTCCTCATTTGGCAGATAAGAAAGGATAGCAAAGTTTTGAAAGTGGCCTAACAAGATAAGAGTGGTGTTTAAACCATACTCAGATGAATAAGGAGAAAAGGAATAGAGGTGAGGGCTAGAACTCCCTCACTAAGGTGCGGAGCCCCTGATCACATTGGACGTCTACAGAATGAAGAGAATTAAGAGGAGGAATGAGGACTAAAGCCTCAAAAACAGTGGGAGAAAGGGCAGATGCCCAAAGTAGTGGATGCAGAAGAGGTCGGGTTAGACCTGGAGTCGTGTGGAATTAAGAGAAGGAATTGGTAGATAGAGAGAGGTGGATCCAAAGGGTCCAGAGGCAGTGGAGGAGAATCATGATGGGAGTCCGTAGATTCCGAGAAAGGAAAATGTCGAGGGACGTGATGTCCTGGTGGGAAGTATGAAAAAAGGTGATTTAAAAGGAAAAAAAGAACACAATGTCCTGGAAGAGTGGGAAGATAAATCGGAGGAGAGGGGGGGAGGGAGGAAAATCTGAAGGTTTCGGAGGTGGAAAATCTGGAGGGACGCGATGTCCCGATAGGTCCGGGAGAAGAGAATAGGGAAGGGCGCAATGCCTGGAGAGGATAGGAGAATGGAAAAATGGAAGCATAGAGCGTGGAGGGAGGCGATGCCTCGTGAGAAGGGGTGAGTCCAGAGGTTTCGAAAGGAGTAGACACCATGGGCCGCGTGGCCCATGGAGCATCATTGAGAAATCTGGGGGTTTCAGAGGTGAAAAGTCAGGAGGGACGCGATGTCCCGATAAGTCCAGAGGTTCCGAAAAGAGAGAGTAGGAGGGGACACGATGCCCCAGGAAAGAAAACTCTAGAGATCCCAGAAATCGGGGAGAATGAGTAGGGACATGATGCCCTTGGAAGAGAGGAAGGTTCGGAGGTTTCGGAGGTGGAAAATCTGGAGGGACTCGATGTCCCAGTAGGTCCGGAGGTTCTGGAAGGAGGAGATAGGAGGGGACGCGGTGTCCTAGAGACTGATGGCAGAGAAAATAAGAAGGGGCGTGATGCCCCAGGGAAAGGGAGAGAGAAAGTGGATTAGAAGGATCCGGAGGTTTCGAAAGGAGTGGAAGATACGGGTTTAGAAACTCGGGGAAGAAGGAATGCAGATGCATGAGATGCAATGAATATGATAGATGCGTGGAATGCATGGAATGAGAGAACGAGATCCTTCTTCTCAACCCATGAGTGGCCCATGAAGAGAAGTTGGTGGTTGATAAAAATGAGAGTGAAATAAAATAAGGGGTGAATGAATTGGTGGAAGGCCCTTGATAAAGCCCGCTACTCCATGGCAAATGGTGTGCCTGGCCAAACGGCTCAATGAAAGGAATCAATGCACATGAGCTCTCATTTGTAGTGGAATGTGTTATGGAAATGTAAGAGGAGAACCCCTTCTTAGGAATTTATACAATGATGGAACAAGGGGTAAAGAGAGCATCAAAAGAATGTCGACCGATGAGCAAAGTGATTTTGATAATGGTCTTTGGCCGACATGGCATCAACTTATGAGAATTTTTCATGGTGAGCATCGTTGGAGATGTTTCCAAGATACCCGACACAAGAACACGGACCAACATACGGCTAACAAAATCTTGACTCTTGGATAGCATAGTCATAGCCAAATCTTGAACATCGCCTTCAGCATACGTGTTTATGGAGATACACCCACTCCGAGTGGTGATAGAAGAAGGTGAGGTGATGGCAGAAGGCTTAATAGCTGATGGCGGTGTAATGGAAGGTGTTAGAGAAAATGTAGGTAAAAGTGGAGGTCCAAGCACGTCGGGCTTCTCCTCTTGCTCGGAAGCAGGCGAGGTCGACTCGAGTGCAAAAAGGGGTGGACCCTGCTCAGGATCATCCACGGACATGGGTAAAGGGATAAGTGGAGGAATAAGAGTGGTTGGCTCTTGGATTATAGGGATAATGGAGGGCCGAGGTGGCGTCGACGGAGGGTTGGTTGGTTCGAAAAAAGGTTTGGTGGGAGGTTCGGCGGAGGCCGTGTATGTGGAGATTGATGAAGGTATAATGGTTGGAGGTGAATCGTTGGAGGGCCCAGAGGGCTTGGTGGGTGTTAATGATGTGGTAATTAAAGGTGTAATGGAGGAAGGTTCGGTGCCTTGGAAGCGTCAGATTTTGGTGGTGCAGGAGGTTTGAATAGTAGGAGAGGGTTCATGGTGCGCCAGCGTGGGTGATCGGAGTATCGACCCATCGTCGTAACACCAATTGGTTTGGCAAATAGGATTGGGGATGGTGGCATCGTCCTGAGCAGGGGGTTCATCGGGTAATGGAGGGAGTGGAAAGCGAAGGAAACTCGGAGTGGGTGTGTAAGACCCGTACCTTAGTGGATCCTTAATGGATCTTGTGTGAATTATTCTTTGACTTTTCACTGGCATATGTTTGGTGAATAAAGAATTATCTTCTCCTTAAACCATAACCAAAAAAAGAAAAAGAAAAAAAATCAAAAGTTCCTGAATTTGGCATCAACAAAGGGTCCCATTAAACCTCGTTTCCTTTCTTCACGTGTGAGCTTTGGTGTTAAATATTTTTTCTTAAAAGAAAGTGATAATACATTAAAAAAACATCGAACCTCCACCTACATTAGCAGCTCCACGTCACCCTTTTGGTTCTGATATGAGCACCTGATGCAGTTGTTTGTGTAAGCATAAACATCAGCAACAATCGCGTGCACTGAAACAGCAGAATATGGTAATGCTGCACGTGGGGGGAAATGAGAGGACAAGCTGGATGTCACCTACATTTTCTTCTTCTTTTCTTCTCTTCCTCCTTTATTGAAGATTTATGGACAAGATCTTGGGCTATTGAGTTCGACCATGCAAGCAGATGGATTTGCTTTGGGCTTCTCATACTCCTATCTAGGATCAGTTGGTAGATCCCCAAAATGCACGTAGTAGAATGACCGTAAGTTGTTGAAAAAGTGCCAGTTTTCCTCTCAAGCAGCCAAGGCATGCAATTTTTTTATCTCATCGTGGCTAAGGCGCCAAGGAACAGCAAGGCTTCCCAAGTGAACACCTTTTTTGCATGCTTAGTTAGACACTCAGTTCCTTCGATCTCCATGGAATACTGCACTGGTGACAGTTAAAAATGATGGTTATAACATCTTCTTTTCATGCATTATAGGAAGACTTCCAAGAAAGGTAACCAATAGCAAAGTATAATACACCACTTTTCTCCAAACAAAACATTACCTTATTTGATGTCTGGGCACAGGTGAGTCATGTCATTTCTTGTCAAGCTGGGTAGCACGTGTGATTGAACTTATTTTTAGCTTATGGGATCTTGTGGGCATCTCTTCAGGCATTTTCTGTATGCTTTTAGCAATTTATCTCTTCAGAGTTTGCTGTGGTCTCTACATCTGCCTCATCACTCTCATGTTCTGTGATATCTTGCGCACTTCTAGCATGCACATGGTGTAAGTACTTTGGTATATTGTGGATTTTGATCAATGACTCTTCCACTAAAGGTTTTGATTTGCTTGGTTCTTGTTCTTTCAGCATTTGCTTTCATCATCGATGGACAAAACAGTAAGGCTGTGGCACATGTCAAGTAATTCTTGTTTGAAGATTTTCTCACACAGTGATTATGGTACGTGTAGCACATTCATGTGTCTAATCTCCAAGTCGTTTTGGTTTGATTATGTGTTTATACTGTGATTTCTCTTCTTTGCAGTCACTTGCATCCATTTTAATCCTGTCGATGATGATTATTTCATTAGTGGATCTCTAGATGCTAAAGTTCGCATCTGGAGTATTCGTCACCGTCAGGTTGTTGATTGGAAGGATGTGCATGAAATTGTCACTGCAGCTTGCTATACACCTGACGGCCAGGTTTTCTTTAATGCTTTAATGGGCAGTGTTTTATGCAGTCCTTCAAGGATATTAGTCTAAAGCTGGCTAATCATATTTATTTTTTAAAAGATTGCTAGGCAGCTCTGTACACATAATGTTGCCCAGCAGTGGCATAAACAAACCCCCAACGCCCCCTGATACACACAAAAGAGTGATAAACATGTATTTTGTTTGTTATTTGTAGGGTGCATTTATAGGTTCGTACAAGGGAGGCTGCCACATATATGACACATCAGGTAATGGCCAGTAACAGCCAAGGATGAATTTAATTTTATGATTGTATTTGTGGTTGTTCTCCAGTGACTTCTATGGACTTTTGTGGAAGTAGAGGGCTTTTTCCATCTTCTTTTGAACTGTGTTATCAAAAGCACCCGAGGCGCTCGCCTAGGCGATGAGGCGAAGCGGCACCAGCTCGCCTCTCGTTGACCCAAAGAGCCTAGGCAATCGCCTCCAGCGCTTTTGGGCCGCCTCAAGTGCCTCAGCATGCTCAACCCGCTTCAAACTCCTCCGCCCACCCCGCTAGCCCCCGCCAGCAAACTGTCCAGGGACCCGATAGCCCACCCACGACCAGATCCGGGGTATAAAAGGTCACCTCCTCCCAGGGTTTCGACCCTCGATCCCTTCATTTCTTCCTCCCATCGGCGAAATCCTAGGCTTCACCACCTCTTGCATCTCCCCGGTCACCCCTGCGGCGATCGGCCTTCGGCATGCAGCGATCGGCCTCTGGCAAGCGGCAACCGTAGAGCGGACGATGCCTGCCCCTCGCCTGGCCTGCTGACCGCCACTCCCTGTGTGGAGGTCGTTTTGGCTGTCATTTGACTTAACCCCCACCCCAAGATCCCCCTCCTACGTGAGGGGGAGTGTTGTACTTGACATTCTCGCATGTCAAGCTTCCCCAGTCTCCGACTGGAATCGGTTTCATCAAGCTGATTAGGTGAGCGTTCGGTGCCCCTCTCCTGGTCATTTTATTTTCTAGTTTAGTATCATACGTCATTGCCGTAGGACTGAGAGAGAGCACCCATCCCCCAATTACTCACTTTGTGAAATCCACCACAGTGTGAGTTAAGCGAAACACCACATTACCTACGCCCTCGGCGTGCTAGCTGCCCACGAAACATGAGAGTCCCAACCCCTCCGGCGGTCAGCCTGAGTCTTGCGACACATTAGAATAGCAAGGTCCCAACCCCGGACACCACGGTCATCCCGAAATTGCCTTCGGGAAAGAGTGTGTACTATGTGAGCGCTACTGTCAATATCGAGTCCGTTGCTTGTCTTTATGCTTGCGAGTCTAGGTCTGAGGCGCATTCGGTCAATCCCATTGGAGCCATAGGCCGTCCCACATCACAAGGACAGAAGCCCGAAGTCCTCTTCAAGTGGGGAATCGGGAGAAACTTCTTCCTCGAGACTTTCGAGACCTTCCCTCGGCTCCTGTCGAGTTCGTGGTTGCATTGGACCTTGAATGAAGTGACCATAAACTAGACCCCTAGCTTGAGTGGTCTTAGCTACCTTTTCAGCGCTGTAACCTAAACCTGTGTGACCCTTGGAGACCTTGAGTCTCATCCTATGAGTGGGACCTTGCTCGTACTGGCCCAACCCTCTACCTATAGTGAAGCTCATCCTAGCCATGATTTCTCATCCTTTGCCGAATGGGATATTGGTGTGAGTGATTGGCCGAGGAAGAGTAGGAGAATTTGATGGACATAGGGCGGAGGGCCCTATAGTGCCTGCTATGGAAAGAATCGGCTTCTTGCCTTTATCTAGAATGGTCATGAAGGGGATCTATTCAGAAGTGATGGTGTTGAGAGTTTCCACCAATGAGATGCTCTTGATTTTGATCACCCTACCATTGTAAGAAAACTTAAAGCATTGATGGGCCGTTGACGGGATCCCAAGGGTTTGCTATATCCATGGCCATCCTAAGATGGCCTTGTATGCAGGGTCAACTTCAAGGATGAAGGAGTCTGAGGACATGACCATGGGACCTAAACCAAGCTGCAAGGTCACTTTACCCTTCGTGCACCATTTTGAATTGTCAAATGCCGAGATTGTGGTGCAATCTTCTTCCAAGTTCTCTTCCTATAAACAAATCATTTGAATTGTTTTCATTGGACACACGTTGATGGACACTCCCATGTCGATGAGGGTGGAGTCAACCTTGACTCCATTGAGAGTGACAGTGAGGCACAATGTGACAGTGAGGCACAACGGGAGTGACCTACTTTTAGGCGGAGTAAAATCCTTACTAGAGAAAGAAATGGACGGCCCATGATGGCATCAGTCACGCCACTAGCTGGAAGGTCCTCATTGACCATGATCTTCTGGAGAAATTGGAGCAAGGTAGACTGGTGAGAAGGGGACTTCTTGATGAGTTCCAGAATGGAGACCTTAGCCGATATCCTGTCCAAGTGTTGAAGGATGTCATACTCCAGAGGGGGGCTTTGAGAATTGACCCCTTCTTTGGGCTGAGATTGTCTTTGGGATGGGGAAATAATGCAGTTATGCAGTGTGACGTTTACTGAGGCTTCTTTCAGTTCATCTAACCCCAATGATTTTGGACGAATTAGCTGCAAAGGAGCGGGAGATCCGAAGATGAATGAGAGAGAAGTCGATTCCTCGCTAGGAGTGATAGGAGTAGGAGGAGGGACCGATTTTGGCTGTGGTGGCCTTAAGAGGACCAGAAGGTGATCGTGTCCCGACTGAGCATTTGAAGAGATATGGGATTCTTGCCAAGGTGATTGAGGCGGATTGATCAGGGTGAGAGACCCTTGGTTAGCAGCTGAAGGTTGGTTAGGAGGCGAAATTAAGGTCAAGGGCCTAGGCTCCTGGAAGAACATGTTGACGTTCGCCCATGGCTCTTGGGCTTCTACTTCTAATTTCCTGTACCACCCGGGAAAGCCTTTGACACTCCACATTTGCATCCTTTTGAGCACACGAGGTTCCATTCCAGTTATGGTGTTCACTTGCTCATTCTGCCTTGAGCTAGAAGGATCCTTGTTTGGTTGATGAGCGGGCAATAGGTTTTGCATGATGCCGAGGTCCCAGTTGGGTTTCTTAAGATTGGCAATGGCTAGCTTGACATCAGACCAGTTGATTCTCCCCTTGTAATTCATGTCGTATACCCAGTCCCGAATTGATAATGGGGGATAAGAGGCCCTCTTCAGTCCAGTGCGGTTATAATTTTGAGGTGGAGGGGCATTGGCGTATTGCCTCGGATTGCCTTGGCCCTGGTTGGAACTAGGTGGATTGTAATGTGGAGCCTGACAATTGTTGGGCCTCAAGGATGGGCCAACAACATTGACTTGTTCATTTACTCTGACTCCCTCGGTGGTGGGGACAGCTAGGGCCTTTGGCCCTCTTGCGTGAGGCTCGAAGAGAGGAGGTAAAGTTGAATCCTTTATCTGGGCTTGGACAATTCAAGCTCGGTTGTAAAGCTGAGGGAATGTCTGGAGCTCGCTGAGCATTAGGATCGCCCTGAATTGAGGAGTGGTGTTGTTCACTAGCATGGTGATAGCATGAGATTCAGGGATAGGTACCTCCGTTCTAGAAGCCATGATCCTCCAACGGTTGGCAAAGTGACTGAAGCCTTTGTCAAGCCTCATCTTCTCCATGACCAAATCAAATAAGGTGGGAGCACTTGAGGGCATATGGCCAAAATGAGCGAGGCGCCGCCGGAAGCCCGCGGGAGCTCTCGGCCCGGCGTCGACATTGGGATAACATTTTCAAGTGATGTGAGTGCGTCGGCCTCATGTGGCCATCATGCTCGCAGTTAATGCTCGTAATTAACATTTTCAAGCTCCACACGTAGTATGGCACCGTGGCATTGGTGACATACTTAATTTTATGCTTATCAAATAAAGTTTCTTAATTATCCTTGAACGTGCATGGGTGACTTATACTTGATTTTCTAGCACGGATAATCTAAGGTATCGTCGGACTCATCTTGAATCGCCTCGGTTGTCCTTCATGAATGGTACAATATTTATATGTACATACTGGCAGAAGAGCGCGCATTCTGATTTGCCGTAGATCGAGCAAGCTGAAGTGAAGAAGATTGCATCCCCTGAAATGGAAAAAGTGAAAGCGGGAGAGGAAATAATTACAAGGCAGGGTACATACATAGTTGAGGGAATAAATTCATTAATTAGTTTTTTTTTTGTAAAACAGGTTGTGATATTCAACTAAAACAGAGGATAGCATACATCGTGGGATAAAGGGTGGGGACCAAGAGCAGTTAACCTTGGCCCAAAATCCCTCTTGAGCGAGTGTGTGGGCCGCCTTGTTGGTAGACCTAGGGGCAAAAAACACTTGGACAGAGGAAGGTGGACAACAGAGTGATACAATCTTGGATGACGGGGGAGATCTTCCAAGGAGGGCTGGAGGTCCCATTGACACAGTTGATGATGTGGAGAGCGTCACCTTCCACCGAAGCCGGCTGAGCTTGGGCAGTAGCTAACTTGATGGCTTATTCTGCCATTTCTGGGGACTGAGCCTGGAAGAAGGAACATTGGCAGAGGATGATGGCGCCGGAGGAATCTCTCATGATGATCCCGGCAGCGCCGTGGCCGTCCTTGAAAGCTGCATCAGAATTGATTTTGAGGCAGTGAGCTACGGGGGGGTTCCAGGAAACTGGCAGATGGGCAACAGGCTGGCGGGAGGCAGCTCGGTTGACATTCCAGCTGTGATGAAGATTGAGGGCTGAAGCAATAATCTACCTAGGGTGGTCATCGGTGCCTTCGAAGGCAGTCTTGCATCTAGCGACCCAGATCTGCCACATGATTGCAAAGCTTAAGGTCATAAACTGAACGTCATGCTTCCCGTTGGAGAGTGGGGGCTTGGTCCATTCCAGAATCCGGTCTTCCAACATTTGTGGGTCTGCATCTGAATGATAGTTTAGCGGTGAGAGTTTCCAGGCGGCTCTCGCTTTGTTGCAGGAGAAAAGACGATGATGTAGGGATTCATCTTGGCTATGGCAGACAGGACATAGAGGGTCCGATTTCTTACTGTATTGGGCAATCCTGGAGTTTAAAGGGAGGGCCCCTGCGAGACATTTCCAAATGTAGATTGTGATTTTTGGAGGGAGGAGACTGTGAATGGTGGGGTGCCATATAATCTTCCAGATATCTTTGTGGGTGGAAGGGGAAGGTGGTAAAGACCTCTCGGCCAGCATTCTGTACGCAGATTTGATGGAGAAATGGCCATCTGTGGTGGGGCTCCATATGGTACAGTCACCCTCAGGGTGGGGGAATTGGGGGAGGTTGGTGTTGAGGATTTCCTCCGCAGTCTCCTTCTCAAAGTGTTGGTTGATCAGGGCCGGTTCCACTGATGGTGGGAGATAAGTTGGGATACCAAATTGAGGGGCCCCGGAGTGCTGCCAGTAATGATCCTAGGTGGCCCGGGTCTGTTGGAGATCCACTTATCCTCCCAGATATTTGTGCTTTTCCCATTTTGAATCAGCTGGAAGAGGCCGGCCTTGACTTCCTTCCTGACAGACAGAATGGCTGCCCAGGTATGGGAGCAGTTTGGTTTCTGTTGAATCTCCCAAAAGTCCATACCTTTGAGGTACTTTGCTCGCAGGATAGAGGCCCACAGAGATTGAGGTTCTTTGATGAACCTCCAGACCACCTTCATAATAGCAGCTTTATTATAAGTCTGTGGGTCTCTAATACCAAGGCCACCAAAAGCTTTGTGCTGTTTAATTCTATCCCAACTGCAAAGGTGAATTTTTCGGTTCTCAGGGACTTCCCCCCACTAGAACTGACGTTTCAACTGATTTAATTTCCTGATGATTCCTTTGGGGAGGATGGTGGTAGCCATAATATGGGAAGGAATAGTTGACAAGGTCGACTTTATAAGTGTGGCTCTCCCAGCTGGAGAGAGAATTTTCTTTTTCCAATTGCTCAGTCTGTTATTGATTCTCTCTTCCAGGAACCTGAATTGTTGAAGCCGGCCTTTCTCTGGTCTAAGTGGGACTCCCAGATATAACTCCTTAGCAGGCAATAATTTGATGCCAGTGATGTTGCATATGTGTGTTTGTATTTTGGCTGGGGTGTTGGGGCTGAAAACAAACCCGGACTTCAACCTGTTGATGTTCTGTCCAGACCATACTGCATATTTATGAAGAATGTTCATGTATTCCTAAACCTCAGATTCCTCTACTTTTCCAAATATAAAGATATCATCGGCATACATCACATGGGTGACGGTCGGGGCCCTACTGTTGGCCTTGAGTCCTTGAATCTTTCCCTTATCCACTCTGTCTTTGATCAGTCCAGTAAGGACTTCGGCGCACATGATGTATAGGTATGGGGAGAGGGGGCACCCCTGCCGGATACCTCGAGTGGGATAGACCATACCTGTAGGTTCTCCATTAATGTTGATTGAGAAGGAGGCTGTGCCATTGCATTGGTTGATGAGTCTCCGAGAGGTTTCAGAAAAGCCGAACTGTTCCATGTTGTTGTCTATGAATGGCCACTCCAAGCTATCATATGCTTTGTTGATATCTATTTTGAGTCCGAAGGAGCCTCACTTCCCTTGCTTTGATCTGATGGAGTGCATCATTTCCTGAACTCCTTTGGCATATTTAATACACTGGTGCAGAGTTGATGGGACAACCCAATTCTCATGGAGCCAGGGTCTCCCAAGCAGCACCTTGTATGATGTGTCGGAGTTGATAATATAAAATGTCACTTGGATGACAAAATCGCCCAGGGCTAGCTTGACTTCAACCTGACCAAACGCCTCTTCGAAATCTTGATTGAATCCCGAGATCTTGACCGCGCTCACCTTCTGTAAATAAGGTGCCAAATATAAGGACTTGAAAGTCTTCAGGGGCATGATGTTGATTGCCGCTCCAGCGTCGACCAAGATTCGATTCACATCGTGCCCATTAATCGTTCCCCGCATATATAAGGGGCGATTGTGGCACGGAGAGGACAACAACATGTCTTTGTTCGTGAAGGAGATGTTGGTTGCAAATGCCTCATATGCCTGGGCTTGCAACTCTGCAACATGGGCTTCATAGGCCTTTGGGCCTTGAAGTATCTTGACAAGAGGTTCCCTCAGGTCCTGGCTCCAAGCGATGGCTTCCCAAATGGTGACATTTGTTGAGAATCGCTTCATATGATGAATGATCTTACGGTCTACCCGAGCACGGGTCTTGTCAAACGGCGGGATGATCTCCGCCAGAGTCTTCAGTGCCTGGCGAGGTTTCTCCCGTTTAGAAGGGCGCTCCTCCCCATTCTGGCCCTCTGCATCTTCTTGGAACAGCGGTGCCAGAGATTCCTCCAGAGGTGGCAAGGGCTCGACATGTGGGTCCTCATTAAAAGGACCTGCCTGGTTTGCAGGCTCGACCCTGCTAGAGGGACCGACCTGCTCTGACACCTCGTCTCTCCCTGATGACTTGGCTGGCTCCTCTTCTTCGTCAGAAGAGACAATTATAAAAGGGACGCCACCTAATTGAGCTTTTGAGTTGGGGCTCGAACCCTCTGAGGAGTTGAGGATAAAAGGGATTCCCCGAACTTGAGTTTTCGGGATAGGACCCGGCTTCTCCCCTCTGAACAATATGACCCGGTCGAGAGTTAGGGTACTGTTGCGTCCACATCCTCGTCCCTAGCCACGACCCCGACTATTTCTTGCCGGGCGACGATGATATGTCGCCATGGGGGCCTTGCCTCCAGTGCTATCAGCCGTAGGGGAGTTGATGTTGTCCGGCGGTGGGATCGCCACCATGTTACAGGAGAGCTTTTGCAGTATTTTTTCGATCATTTCCACAATGAGCTCCTCATCTTTATAGAATAGGGAAAGCTCTTCTGGGATTGGGAATTCCTCTCATTCTTCAAGACGGTGAACTATCTCCCGGAGCCACTGCAGGAGGTGGACTTTCCGCCCAAGCTTGTCCCAAGGAATATATTCGTCCAGAGTGACGACCCTGGTGGGGCAAGGGAGAATGTACTCCTCTAGCTCATCTACGAGCTTTTGTAGTCTTTGCAGACGAGTTGGCTCCTTAGGGGCCTCCATAGCTGTTGCCTGCTCGGCTTACTTCTTCAACCTCCTCTTCAAGTTCTTTTTGCGGTTCTTCTCTTGCTTCTTCTGGCGTGCCGCCTCTTGAGAAGAAAGTGGACTTTGCTTTGAAGGTGGGACTGGTTTGCTCCTAGAATTTTGCTTGTTGCTCTGGGCCGGCACCTTAGGAGCCTTAGTGCCACGGCTCTTTCTGGGGGTGACCTTAGTCCAGTTGGCCTCCTCTGGCTGCACCTGGAAGGTGGCATTGATCGCCTGAGCAATTATCTCAGGCGGCAGCTCCTAGAACTCAGCCAGTCCACAGTGGGACCCTTGGAGGTTTTGTAATTCCACCGACTTTGCTTCGACTGATGCCTTCGTCGGTTCGAGCCGTTGATGCCTCTCCACAATTGGCGACTTTGTAGGCTCGACAGGAAATTTGGCTGGAGGCTCTCTCAACTTGGCTTTGTCTTTATTATCTGGCTGAGGGTTTCCCCTTATGACAAGGCGAGATTGGCTCGGCCGGGCAAGGGATTTGGAGCTTCCCCCCGCAGCTTGGCCTTTTGGGCTTACGGCCTTAGACCCCTCGCCCTGGCCTTGCCCTTGGAGTTTGGCGGAGGATTGTTGCTGCCTGTAGACTTGCCCGATTGGGCTTGTTGAGAGGTGGGCTTGGCTTCTTGTGGCTTGACCTGCCCTTATTGAGCTTGTCAGAGAATCTTCTTGACGGCCTCTTTAAGACGCCGCCTTACCATAGAGTTCCCCTACGCATTGATTTCCCCTCTTTAGATGAGGACTTCAATGCAATCTTGAACTTCCGGGCATTCCCGGGTAGGGTGAGACACCCTGGCATGATACTTGCAGTAGTGGGGGTGACTCTTGGTCGTCTCATTGTAGTAAGACGGCGGATCATGTGTCATTATCCGACCATATTCCAGAAACTTGTCAAAAATCTTCTCAGTGTCCTCCTTGGGGAAAGAACACTGATGAGAGGGTCGCCACCCCGGGTACTACAGTGTGGATTTAGGTGGCTGGGAACTGACTCCCTGGGAACTGACTCACTGGGAACTGACTCCCTCCTTTTGCGGCTCCGGGAGTTGGAAAGCGGCTGAAGCATGTATGACATTGACAGAGAAATGAAAGGTCTCCTGCACATGTGATTGTGGTGGGTCGACCAGGAATTCACCCATATTGACCTTCACTCGCCTAGCGAGGTCTTTGAACTGTTGGCAGTTGTGGATGATATGGCCTATCACCTTGTGGTATGGGCAATACCCTGATGAAAAGCAGCACCTGGTGCCCGCTCAATGGGTGATGGGCTGATCAGTCTTGCTCGCTGGCACGCGAAGAAGATATGCAAGGTCTTCTCGCGAGGGAAGGAGTATAACTTCTTTGGCTACTCGTCTTCGGGTGTATCCCCCTCGCCTTCAGATGAATCCTCCTCGCTTTCAGACGAATCCGAGGATTCCTTAGAGAGCCAACCCCTGAGCGGAGCCCGACCAGTAGGTGATACACTTGCCTCTCGTACGTGGGCTGGAGCTAGCTCCCCAACAAATGGGTTAAAGGGGAAAGTGGCCAATTACTGATCAATGCTTTCCTAGAACTGCAGCAGACGCCTCTGTTCCCGTTGCAATTGCCGGATTTCCCACCGGATCTTCCGGATAGTCCTCCGCAATGCCAAACATTCTGGGAGTGAAGGAGGAGCGGCTCTAGGACCGTCACTGGGAAAGTGGCCCAACATATTTATCAGGCCCTTTTGGATAAGCTTCTCTGCTATGTTCTTGAAAACATAGTAATCCCCGATGGTATGACCCAACCTTCGGTGATACACGCAGTAGGAAGGATCATCTGTTATATCCACCTCTGGAGGCTTTCATGGATTTGGCAAGGTGATGAGACTTTCCTTCATACATAGGTCAAAGAGCATCTTGGTATGCTCTTTCTGAAGGAATAGGGCGTCTTCATGCGCTTTGCTAACAGAGATGCACTCGCCTTGGTGTCGGGCTTTTTGCCATTGCCTTTTGATTTTCCTTCCCCCTTGTCTCCATTGGTCATGGAGAAGTCCACTGCATTCACCTCCTTGCTGCTGGCCAGGCGATCTTTGGAGGATTTGTCTTTGGCAGAAGCTTGTGCCGGGTGATCAACGAAGAACATATTAATCTCCGCCACCATCGTATTTAGCTGGTCGCAGTTTCTGATATTTGAGCCCAGAAGCTTTTCGCTGACTTCTACCGAGAGACCCCTGCGACAGATGGTGATTGCGTTTTCGGGCGTTGGGGGATTGTCGCAGCGCATGCTGACGTCTCTCCACCGCTTGATGAAGTCCAAGGTAGTCTCTCCTTTCTTCTGGCGGAGGGCGCAGAGTTCCGCCAGAGAGATTTTGCGTTCGGCTGTCTGGAAACGGTCGACGAACTTCTTTTGCATATCAGCCCAATCAGGCACTGAATTGGGCTTTAGCCTGGAATACCACTGGAAGGCGGTGCCTGTCATAGACGTGGCAAAGTACCGCAACAAATATGCCTCTTTCAACGCCAATTCACTCATGGTCGTCATATAATAGGCCAGGTGTTCATGTGGAGAGCCCTGCACGTTGAACTTCTGAAGTTTCGGGGCCTTTGGGCAGTCGGGTGGAAGCTTCTTGAATTGATGGTGGAGGGGATACAACACGCTGTACAAATCAACGGTGGCCGCACCCTCACCATGTTGAGCAAACTTCGTTTCCACGATGCGCTCGATCATCTGCCTCTACGCCATAAGGCTTTCTGCAGCGGGAGTGACAGAGGATCGCGCATTGGCTTCATGTTGCAGCACTTCAAATTCCACGGCCAATGGCAATTTTGCCGCGGTGACGGAGGCGTTGGCCGCGACTGGAATGGGAGGGGGCTGTTGTTCCACCCCAATGGGGGTTGTTTGGGGTTGACCCTGGACCTCCTTTTCACGCAAAAGCAATTGCAGGAGCTTCTTCAGTTCTTGGTTTTCGTGTCGGAGCTCTTCCAATGCGAGGGTTTGTGCCTCTTTCCCAAGATCTTCCTCGTGTCGGGGGTGGCAATCCCCATCGACACTGAGAATGTCTTCTTGGCGTTCTTCTTGTTGCGTCGACTCTGGCTGAGATGTCCCGGTAGCCGACGTCTGTTGCGTCTGTGCCAGGATCCGTGAGACCGGCCTCGACCTCCTCAGATATTGCAGAGGCTAGTTCAACTCCCCCGAGGTGTCCTCTGGCTGTTTATCGGCGGAGGTAGTGCAGCAAGTGAGCACTTTGGACAGTGTCATTGGTCACCTGAACCACCCGCTTCTTCTTGGGCAGTTGTCTGCCAGGCTTGGGTGCCATCCCTAGTCTGTCAAAAACAGATACTCGGGACATGGAGGCCCGGGCTGAATAATCCTCCTCCGTGTGCGTTGAGCTGGCCCACGGAGAGGTAGGCCGCACCTTCTTGCTGGCCCCTCGGCGCTTCTGCCCACGTGGGGGCTGAGTTGTAGACCTCGGGGATGTTCAGGTCTCAGTGTTTGCCGGACTCCGCATTTGTTGCAGATCCGACATGCGGAAGGGCTCCTCCGCCCTTGCGCGCCTTATAATTCGGGCCTCCTCCTTGGTGGCCCATATTTTCTTCAAGCGGAGCTGACGCTCCTCAATTGGGTTGCCCCCTGACCGTGGTCGAGGAGCTGGTGGTTTGGGCCGTTGCACTGGACCCTGATTTGCCGTCGATATGGCGGGCTTCTTCTTTTTCGCTCCGTCTTCCCGAACCTGCCGGAGGAGCTGGAAGCGGTTGGAGGTAGGGATGGTTGGGACGTGACGATCTCACGGCAACATCGGCTCGCCTCCATCGAGTCGAATACGAATGTCCCCGACAATTACGGTCTTGCCGGAGCGAGATGTAGCCGCTGCAGGCTTTGTACCTTTGCGACTATAGCGCTGCCCCCGTTGAGCAGGAGCGGCGCTGGTGATGCCTGCTATGGGAGTGGCGTCATTGTGGCGGCGACGCTGCCCCCGTTGTGTAGGGGCAGCACCTCTGAGGGTGGCCGCAGTAGAACTTGGGCTGTTACGGTGACGGCGCTGCCCGCGTTGTGCAGGAGCGACGCCGAGGGAGACTTGATTGACCAAGAAAACTCGGCCATTTGCTGAGACGAAGGGCCTAACACCCCTGGTCTATGAAGAGTTGGTCGGGCAGACCCGACCAATTGCTGATGAAGCAGAGGGCCTGACACCGCTGGCAGTTATCTTGTAGACCGGGCGAACCCGGCCAGTTGCTGGAGCGGAGGGCCTGACACCCCCGATGGTTGGCTTGTTGACCGAGCAAACCCGGCTTGTTGACGAAGCCGAGGGCCTGACACCCCCTTGGTGGTTGCTGTTGCAGGCGCGGCTGAACTGGCTTCAGCCACAAGCGTGACGCCCAAGAAGAAGGGCGAACCGACGACTGGCGGGAAGTTGTCGAAGACCAGTGGGGTCACCAGGTATCCGAACCTGGCATGGTTGGCGACAACCTGAGGACCGTAAGTGGCGGCTGCCGTCGTCGTCGTCTTGCTGTCGCTGGTGACGCGAGTGAATGGCGTGCAAGTGCACAAAGAGCTCTCAAGCAAAGTGAGAGATGTCCCCTCTTCTTCCCGTCCTGTAAGAGGAAGAGGGGGAGATCAGAACCTTGAAGAAGGTTTGGAGGCTTTCTTTGACAGAAAGAAGAAAGGAAAGGAGAAGGGACACATATTCAAAGAAAAGAGAACAGGGCAGAGACTTCATCAGCAAAAGATTAAGACGTGAGCGTCAGAGCGTTAGGAATTATCTTAAAGGCAATGAAAAAGAAAATACCAGATGTAAACAGAAATAAACAACGCTGTCAAACTCAAGCAGCGAAAAAGGAGATGAGCAAAACAGAATGACATTGAAGTGGAAAAGTCTCTGGTTTTCTTAGTCTCGGCGCTTAAGCCCAAGGGAATATCCAATTGGGTTCAAGGGCATATCAATAACAAAGACTAGGCCAGTCTTTGGAGAACCTTCTGCCAAAGATGCCACTGGCAAGACAGACGCAAGTGTTCACAACAGAACATCAACATTAAATATCACGAAGTAGCCTATACCTCTACATTAATCACCTCAAATGGACTATCCTGCTTCTTCAAGAAACGAGTAAAAATGTAGTAAAAAAAGAGAAATCACTGTTAAATTTGTTCTAGGGATATATGTTTGCATTTATCTAATGCTAAAAACGATTCATTCTACTAGATGCTCACATGTTGCTTCTTCACGAGGAAAAAGAAAATTATCAAAGTTGTTAGGGGACGTCGATTCATCAAGTCCCCCTGGCAAGCAAAGCTCCCCCTCTGGCCTAGACCACCGTATCTCGGTCGAATAACCAAACAACTACATCCCATGTAGCAGTAAAAACCCATGTTTCTGGCTTAATGCATCTTCATCCTGTCCCACCGACGCATAAAATTGGTGGCCCAGACCTTCCGTCTGAAGCCATGTACAAAAAGACCCTTGCTTTAGCACTAACCCCATGTCAATGAACAAACCACGTCAGTCCCCGGCTCCCTGTCGGCATCAAAGAACAAACCCGTGGCCCAAACCTTCCATCTGAAGCCATGAACAAAAAGACCCTTACTTTGGCACTAACCCCGTGTCAATGAACAAACCACGTCGGTCCATGTCTCCTTGTCGGTATCGATGAACAAACCAGTGGCCCAAACCTTCTATCTGAAGCCATGAACAAAAAGACCCTTGTTTGGCACTAACCGTGTCAATGAACAAACAACGTCAGTCCCTGACTCCCTATCGGCATCGATGAACAAACCAGTGGCCTAGACCTTTCTGTCTGAAGTGATGAACAAAAGACCCTTGCTTTGGAACTAACTCTGTGTCAATGAATAAACCACCCCAATTTTACAATCTCTAGTCCCACCAACAAATAAACCCACGTCGCGAACATTTCGTCCGAGGCTACGAACAAAATGAGCCTTCCGCTCTAGATCGGACCTTTCGTCTAGCTAGAGAACAAAAGATCCCTCATACTATCGGCAACCCCGATGCAGTAATGACCCTCTTTGCTTCGGCTCTGACCTTTCGTCCAGACCGATGAATAAAAAGAAACCTCCTTTGCTTCGGCTCGGACCATCCGTCTGAGTCGATGAATAAACGACTTTCCTTAAACCTTGCATGAGTTACCAACTCCCTCTCGGGATCGACCTCATCCGGTTGGCTTAGGCCTTTTGCCAAGGCCGACGCATTAACTCTATTTCTTTGCTTCGATATTCGCCCTGTACTGATGACTAAACCTCCACTCAGGTATCTCGGTCTACGTGTGCACGCGGTGAAGCAGTTCCCTCATCCCTTCGCTGAAGGAGTGAGCGCTTTCCCGTGAATTCACACCGAACCAGCATTCTACTAGCTTGGAAGAACAAACATCTTATCAAAGAACTCTACACTCGTGGGCCCCGTGCACTCGTCCCTCGCTTGCACCACCTGCGAGTGGGGGGCATTTATGGACGTCAAAAATGATGATGATGATCATACGGTACGTACATCTCCGCACCCGAGAGTAGGTGGAAGATAGAAATGTCGAATAAACACCATACCTCACCCGATTAGGATGAGAACACGCTTGGTGGTCCGCTACTCGATAAGGAAGCCCCTCAAGTAGAAGATATGGCCACAACTCTCCAACTGGCTGTGCCGAAGGTTGAATCGAGAGAAAGTTTGGAATTTGGACATGGGTTCAGCATGTGCCAGAAATCACTCAAAGTCATAAGTTGGGGCTTAGAAGCTTCAATTTAAACACCTCAGAGGCAGTGCCTTACAACTAAAGCATCGCGGGAGTGCAAGCATTCGTCTGAATCGCCACGAAGTTGGGATCTAGCCTCTCAATACTTAAATCGGTGCGGCCAGTGCTTAAACCGGCATGCCCCTTCAAGAGGCTTTAAACCGGCGCCCCCCCTCACATTCCCTTGCTCCACAGCATGCTAATTGTGTATGGGCTAAACTGGCGTGCCCCCTGGTCGACCTGGTTTAACCCAATGTTATTCTCCCATGCCAGTTCAGCTCAAAGGCTGTCTCATCTTAGATCCGATACCCTATTTCCCACTAAATAGACCGGCTAATAGGGACTGTCTTCGCCTGAAATGGGAGGGACGCCCGCACCTGACTGATGGACAACCATCTGCACCACTCAAGCCCCCCCAAAATGGGAGTCGTCGAGCACTGCGCTGAGCATCACGTCACCACCGGTCACCGTCGGCCAGTCCCGGGTGAGCAACGCCCCTACTTTACCCCGCCTCTATTCGCAGGCTGCTCGACGCCTTCGAGCGGGAAGGGATGAAAGAGGAAAAGGAGGAGTTGGCTTCAGGAGGGATCTCCCCCATATAAAAATGAGGCATGCTCCACCAACCAAAAAAAAGGAAAAAGGGAAGGAAGAAAAGGAGAATGAGAGGCTGAAAAGAAACCCAGAACCACAGAGTGATGCACAAAAAGAAAAGAGAGAAGCTGCGCCCCTAGCGCCGCGGAGGTGAAGAAGGAAGGAGGGTGAGTTTGAAAGAAGTGAGGTGAGCTTGGGGGGGGGGGGAGCTTGTGCTATCACCATTCCCCCCACCCTGATGTACATGAAGTAAACCGGATCCTGGTGGATGCCAGTGTGGCTATTAGCATCATGCCCCTCAAAACATTCAAAACCCTATATCTGACCCCCTACCTCTAGATGGTCCAGACAGTCAAGATATTCAGCTTCAATCAGGATACCGAGGATGTCCTCAGTCGGGTGGATGTTGACCTGGTGCTCGATGATTTTGCCTCTAAGGTGACCTTCTACAACATTGATGCTAACACATCCTACCGAGTGTTATTGGGTAGGCCCTGGCACCATGAAAATTGGGTCATCCCTTCAACCCTCCATCAGTGCATCAAAAAGCTAAAGATGGGTAACAACATACGGTCTTTGCAGACATATCTCCATTTACTCCAGCAGAGTGCCACCTGGCTAATGCTGCTCTCTACTTTGGGGGAATCAATCCCTACCCCATGATTAAGAGCAAGAGCAATGGCTGGCTCTTAGAAGAGGAGGAGGAGGACCTTTTCTCCATTGACAAAGAGAAGGCCAAGCTTCATCGGTTACACCTTAACTCCATGTCAACCACAAATCGCCCTGAGAGGTGCAAAGTTGACTTTGAGGCTAACATCATTAGCCAAGCGATCGACAAGAGTATATGTCTGCCCCCAGATTGCATCCAGCTCGCGTGTGCCTCGGATGAGCACAAGGTCGAGCAACTCACAACATTTGTCATTACTTATAAATGACAACTCAGAACCAAGAAGAAGGCTAACAAGGACAAGCCCATTGTTTTCTACAAAAGAAACATGGCCCCTCTAGCCCAACTGGAAGATGACTTTGGATGGTCTAGGCGAGCAGACAACACCTCTGAAGCTGTCCAAGTTTTGGATGACCTGTCACCCCACATTCGGGAGATGTGCCTCAAGCAGCATATCCCCCAATGGCAAGGTTCCACACAGTGGAGATACTTCCACAATTTGTAGACCCCTTCACAGGTCAGGGGGCAACCCTCGTTCACCCATGGAGACTCCAAAGGGCTCGGCTATGACCAAGACCTAGATCTTCGTGTCTACTATACGGTCCTCGTCGTAGGCCCGACATAGCCAGTCGGTGACTCAGCCATTGTCAGCACCAAGTTCGACAGCTCTGGGGATGAGGAAGAGGACATCTTAATCCCGCTCCCCACCAGAACCAGCACGCTAGTTCAAGCACTCGATGAGGCTTCCCTGTCCGTCCAGGAAGACATTGAGATAGAGGAGGTCCCCGGGGCCTCCCAGCAAGCCAAATAGCCCAGTTTGCCAATCTTTCCCCTTGAGGAAGGTTTCCAGAACAAAGACCATGAAGCGCTACCAGCTTTGGCAGGCGACCCCGGCCAAGCTTTGATGGCATCGGCTGAGGACTGTCAGCCGAGCCTTGGCAATTTAGGACAACCCCAGTCTAAGCCAAGTGACGACAATCTTCCGCCTCCATCGACTTCAATTGCTCCCTTCGAAGACCCACGGGTAGACGAAGCCGATACTAACAACGAAGACTTCATCGACTTCTAGCTGGCTCCTCCCGAGCTGGAGGACGGTGGCCAGGCAACTATCAACCAACCCGTCAAAATTACCATGGGTGAAGATGGAGCCCCTCAGCCAATATTCCTCTGCACTCTCCTCACCGAGGTAGAAAGATAGGACTACAAGCAACTCCTGCTCAAATATAAGGACTGCTTTGCCTGGACATACAAGGAGATGCCGGGGATGGATCTCTCCGTAGCGGAGCACTACCTGGCTATATCTCCCTAAACCATTCTAGTCAAACAACCCCAGCGGCGCATGCGCCACGAGCTGGAACTCCAAGTCTTGACCAAGGTCAACAAAATGGCAGAGGTCGACTTCATCTAGCCATGTATCTACCCGATCTAGCTCACCAACATTGTCCCAGTCAAAAAGAAAAATGGTTAGGTCCACATCTGCATCGACTTCTGAGATCTTGACAAAGCTTGTCTGAAGGACGACTTCCTGGTCCCGATCACAAAAATAATGGTCAACATGACCATTAGACATGAAGCCCTATCTTTTATGGACGGATCGTCCGGCTACAACCAGATCTGGATGTCCCTTAAAGACAAGAATCACACTGCCTTTAGGTCCCCCAAAGGGATCTTCAACTACAAGCGCATGCCGTTTGGTTTGAAGAATGCTGGTGCTACATACTAGAGGGCCATGACCAAAATCTTCGACGAGATGTTACACAACATCATCGAATGCTACGTCGATGACCTCATCGTCAAAACTAAGCGATAGGAAGACCATCTACGCCAGGTCTTCAAATGTTTCCGACAATATGGGCTCAAGATGAACCCTATGAAATGTGCCTTTGGCGTGTCCAATGGTAAATTTCTTGACTTTATTGTCTGATACTAAGGAATCGAGGTGGACTCCGGCAAGATCAAAGCAATCCGGGAGCTCCCACCACCTAATAACCTCACTGAGCTCAGGTCATTCCAGGGTAGGTTGACCTACATTTGAAGGTTCATCTCCAACCTCTCCAGTTGATGCGTGCCTTTCAGTAAGCTGATAAAGATGAGACTCGAAATGCCAAGCGACTTTCGAGTAGATCAAGGAGTACCTTTGTTGGATTTTTCAGCATTTCCCTTAGGGATTTGCTATTCCAAGTGGATTATGGGGTCCATGTGGGGCATCGGTGGGTTGGCATCCCATCCTGCCACATGGATTATGGGGTCCATGTGCGAAGCCCCTCATGTCTGCCCACAGCACAATAGTGTGGGGTTCTACAATGCCATAAGGAAATATGGTCCGCCTTCGCTACCAGCTCAAGCTTTTAGTGCAACGGTTGGGACTGTTGTGTCCCGGTGTTTTAATGTTAGCAAACACTATCAGTCAATGATGCTTTGCTTATATAGTCAATGAGTTTACTGCATACAATGTTTCAATGTTTCTGATTGAGCATACTTCGCTATCTACTGAATGGCTCCAGAAGACGCCTGTTGATCAAACTTCTTCTTGGACTTCTTGAATCTCTTGAACCTGGGTTTAGAAAGAGAAGCGCCACTAGCAGTCGAGACAGCAGGTGAAACTCCTGGCACAAATGGCTGAAAACTCGGCTGAAACTGCACGCTCGACTGAACAAGGGCAACTTGAGTAGACCCTTAAGATCTTGCCATATCCAGCTCTAGCATCACCGCTGCTTGGTACGCTGCATCCATCTCGGCTACCCGAGTTGCAATTAACGGCTGTCGCAACTCAGCCTTCAACCCACGTAGAAACTACTCAGTCTTCAAGACTTCATCAGCAAGAACATGGGGCGCATACTGACCCAATTCCTTGAATTTGTTCCGATATTGCAGCACGGTCATATCACCTTGAGACAGTTCCATGAATTGACGCATCTTGTCCATCCTGAGATAAGTCAGACTGTACGTGCACTCGAAGGACATGACAATCTCTGTCCAGGTGATCTGGCAAAGTGGACGAGAACGAAAAGGAACCTCCCTATAATGCCCTAGATTTTTCAAGTATTATTCGGATCCTTTTCGTGGGTCCTGGAGTGTGTTTTGTAATTTACGTGTATTTTTCTCTAATGATTCTTCGAAACACTATGCAGGGTGAACCGTTGCGTTCTCCGACTCCAGGACAGTATCGCTGTGTTGTGCGTCTTCCGAGGATCGCGGAGGTAATTTTTTTTGTATTTTCTAAATTTCTTAAATTTTTAGATTTTCTATATATTAACCCCTCCCTCTCTCTCTTCCATCATTTCTCACTCTCACCCTTGCTCTCTTCTCTCACACTCTCCTCTCACTCTCACCTCTCCGACGGTTGATGGACCGGGGCAAGGGTGAGGCGGGGCAGCGTGGGCGATGAGGATGGCAAGGATGGGTCGAGGATCGAGGCACGAGGGTGCGGTGAAGCTGGTTCGTGAGCATGGGGTGCCAGTGAGATTTCGTCAGGCATTTCTTCGTGGAACGGCGTCCACGGCACGTCGAATCTTCCGTGGAGGGAGGGGGACAGATCCTTAACCCTTGTACACGTTTCCCGTGAGTTTTGTAGGTCGTGGTGAGCCGAGCGGGCTTATTTGGGTATTTTGGGGAAAATCTATATTTTAGGACTTGAGTGTCGATCTGCTATTTTACGAGGTTTCAGACCAATTTGGGGCTTTAGATGCATGCTAGGGGTGTCGGGGGGGGCTTCCCCCTTGTTTTCTCCCTCATCCATGGATGATAGGGGCATGGAACGAGTTTTTGGGATTCTTTTCGCTGACCCATTCTCGGGTGGGTGTGGCGGCCCTTCCAGAGACTGCCACACTCACTGGCGGCCCAAAGTAGCGCCAGATGCCCTGGCAGCCTAAGGTCAGTGTGCCACCTGTTACTGTTTTGTCGGCAATGGTTTTCATCGACTGGCGGCCACACGATAAACCGCCAACTGCTGTAGCAGCTGTAGCTTCGGCCGCTACTTCCAGTTTTGACCGTTGCTTTTCAGGGCGCATGTTTTCGACCGTTGGGGCCACGTGCCTCTAGCGGCCGTAGGTACGGGTGCCAGAGGGTTTCTGGAGGACCAAAGTTGGTCCGCTAGAGCGCTGTGGCGCCCTAAGGTAGGCGTGCCAGAGCCAGTGTGACTCGTGTTCTAGCACACCTGGGTTGGGCCGCTAGAGTCCCTGTAGCGGACTAGAGTTGGGCCGCTAGAGCCTATGGCGGCCCAAGGTTGGACCTCTAGGGTCTGGGCTACACCGGGTGGTTTGCAGTCCCATTTTTCTTCGATCTGTGGTTTTCGTGAGTCAGTTCTCACCTTTGGTGACCCGTCCACTAGTCATAGCTTCCACGACATGCGTGTGTCGGCCCATCGGGAGCACTGGTGTGGTGTACCCGAGAGAGACAGTGAGTAGGCTGGTTACCTTAGGGCCCCCGTGCACAGTCGAGTCCAGGCTTGGGGGGAATTAACAGCTAGAAGACAGGCCTAGGGTGTATGGTCTGAGTATGCACACGAGGTTGGGGGTGTCAGACAGCGTCGGTGGGCGTGACCCCAACTAGTCCTTGTTTTGTGGTACTACTGGTTACTGAGTGTGTCTGAGTCTCGCGCCCGGGGCGTTGTAGCTAGACACTTGTGACGCGGTGTAAGACATCAAGGGACGCATCCGGTCGTTCTTCTAGTGCGAGGTGCTCCTGTTTGCTGGTAGGTACGGACTCGAGTTTTGATGAATTGAGGTTCGGTTTACGCGGTACTCCTATCCCGTGACATGGGTTGTCATGTCTCGGGTTTTCATTTCTCATCTGCGAGAGGGGATTTCGGGTGTTATTTTCGAGAGCGTTCCCATAGCCGAGGTCTAGGGTTTCCAGTGAGCGTCACTGAGGGCTGTTTCCTAGATGACGTGGAATTCACGATAGTGTGGTCGTGATTGTATTTTCGGACTATGCAATTTTGGCTTGGGCTCTGCTGTGAGGGCAGGTTTTTGTGACTTGAGGCATCGTGGCATTTTCCTAGTAGCGTGGCTAGGGTGGAGCGTGTCTAGTGGTCCCCCGATTGTGGAATCGAGATGTCGGGTGCGTGACTTGGTTGTCCCCCGTCGAGAGACCGGGTTGTATTTTTTGGTACAATAGGAGTAGTTGTAGAGCCGAGATTTTGTCGGCCACCGTAGTTACTTTTCTGCTTTCGTAGTTCCTGCTTTTCGTGTCACTATTGTTTCTCAGTTGGGGTTCGGGATCCTTACTGAGCCAGTGACAAGAGGCTCACCCCAAATTTTTAGGTGTGGCGGTTCTTCCTCGAGGTTCGAGGGCGTTGCGTGGAGGTTCTTAGTTGCCAGCTTGCCGGGCTAAGTGTTCATTTGACATGTGGTACGTTTTACTACTTTAGACTATACTTTCTGTTAGCGGTAAACTCCACTAACCCTTTAGGGGCCTCATCAGTCTCTTGGGTGGCGTCCCCAGTTCTTGGTAGTGGTAATCCGATGTTATTGGGTTATCGGTACCTGGTGCTCTGGGTCGTTACACCTTACCCCTGAGCCAACCCTCCTGCGTGAGGTGTAGTGTTGCAATAACAAACTTCAGGTCAAGCGGCACCGACGCAGCGTATGGGTTGTGAGCCCATGCTTGCCCGCTCGCCCACATCTCCGGTCGGGATCGATTTCTTCAAAATGGCCAGGTAAGCACTCAACCCTTGTTCCATATCCCTTGTTAATTTAGTATTCAACATCTGCTCCATCATCAAGGGAGAGAGTGCCCGGCCTCGAGGACCCGCCCTCATCGAGTGGCCAACATAGAAAGTAAGTGGAGTGTCACCCATGCCCACTCGGCACTAGGTCTACTCTATTGAATTAGACATTCATATATACCCTAGGAAAGATCGACCTGAGAACTGCTGGCCCTCTACCAACAAGGGGGTCCTTCTTCGATCTCGACTCGGTATCCCTGAATCACCCCAGATCAGGTTGCGTCGTGTGAGTCTACCCACCAATTTTGATTTCATATTCGAGTCGATGTGCTTGATTCCATAGGTCTTAGGCGCATTAGGTCAGTTACCACTGCCCTCCTCCACTGTGTCATATCAAGTGGTATCAGAGTAAGTTAAAGACTTGTCTCTACATGTCAGGTCCAAGGGCATCTTTACATTGGTGTTGTGTCGGCCCACCCATAATCACTTGCATGTCCACCCGCTGCAGAACTCAATATCAACCCAACCCTTCATCCTCTGCCCCACCTACCATGGATTCCAACCCCCAAGGGAGTGTAGATACTAGAGTGGATGACCTCCAAGGCCAAGTGAACTCATCAACAATTCCATTACTAGCATCTTAGGTCGGCTTGCAGACATTTCCCTCCAACTTGCCCAAAACGTGGAGCATGAGCATGAATCAAGAGACCATGGCCAAAGAGTTCGACCTCTTCAACTGATTCAAATCATTACCATGAGCTTGAGGTGCCCTGTCACCATAGGCGCCATGAAAGGCGACCCTGGGAGGACTTAGATGACCCATTGTTAAGGCTAGTGAAGGTTGACGCTCCTAATTTTGATGGATCCTGCAATCCGGGAATACATGAAGAGTGGGAAACATCTATGGAACAATATTTTGATAGGTACCCTATGTCGGATGAGAGGAAAGTTCATTTTGCTAAAATGAAGTTTACCAGTCTAGTCAAAACTTATTGGCTAAACACCGAGGGATTGAGGAGCGTTAGGAGGCAAGACCCTATTTCTACTTGGGAGAAAATGAAGGTCCAACTTAGTAACAAATATGTGCCCCCATCTTACCATCAAGACCTCTAAGATGAATGGCAAGGCCTCACCCAAGAAGGTCTGTCCGTGACCGACTATATTGAGAAGTTTGACTACTATCTCCTCAAGTGTGGCATGCGAGAGGACCTGACGGTCACCTTGTCCTAATTTAGGAATGCGCTCCAACATGACATCAAGAGAGAACTTTTTATGCGAGAGGTCACTACCCTTGAACACGCTTACCTAGTGGCCTAGAATGTGAAACATTTTTCTAGGTTCTCAAGGCGAGGCCGACCGACCCCAAGCCCATGGTTTCTAGAACCAACCCGACACCTCCGCTCAAGGTACCCATGCCGAGGTCTAGCGGGGTCACACCTTTGTAGCCTAACCCACCTCCCACCACCACTCCTACGAGGTTCACTCCCACCAGCCTTACACCCAAGAGAGAAGAGAATTCCAAGGGAACAAATGTGAGTGGTCCATCCTTGGGTAGCAAACAACAATGCTTTATGATGCGGGACGACTATGAGACTCGATATGTGGACACAATCCTATGACCTAGACAAAATGACGTGACTCACTAGACGCCGCGACCAGTAACTATACGACCAAGTCATCACCTAATGTGGCTCCCGAAGGGACAAAGATGCCCCAAAACAAGGAGCACTCACTCACGGTCGTCCCCGACGAGGGAAACGAGTTGATCTGCACGGTTGAGAAATCGGCGTTGAGTCTTGGGTGGTCGGCTCAACCTCGTGCTCGGAACGAGTCACGGGATGGGTTTCACACTCACAACTCACAGCAGTGATTAATTTGAGCAAGCTAGGTGTCCTATCACACTCACTAGCAGCGGCGTCAAGAACTATACTAGATAAGCAATTAACTAGCTAAAGAGGGGTGCGGGTGTACCTCCACGCGCCGGGCATGGGGAAGACGATCCCGGCCGAACTCGTACTCCCGGTACATCAATTAACAATTATTACCGAAGTGTTGAATTCTGCCCACTCCACGCGGGGAGGTAACGTGCTACACACGGAATCCGGGAGTGATGCAATCGGGTTGACGGGTAGCACTCGGGGCCGCTTTGACATGGCAAGGACGCGCGCTCGTGGGGCCCACATCCTGGCTGGCGGTCCGGGGAAGCCGGGAGGTTGCTGTAGCATCGATGGCCCCTGGCTGGGTAGTCCCGGGGGCGGCGGCATGCTGGTCGACCTTGCGGAAGGTGAGGCGGTCGCCCCGGGGGTGAATGCCGAATGTCATCCACGAACCAGAGCTGCTGTTTGGCAGCGCGCGACCCGGCGAGAAACGTTGCTGTGATCAGTGCCGATGTCGGATCGATGCGAGGTCAGTGGCGTTGGAAAGCTCTTTCAAAATAATTCGACCTCAGGTAGGAGAAATAGTTCTAAATCTTCAGTGCTGGCCGTGACAGATTTTAGAAACCGCTGATCCACTGGATGGGGATTGACAGGACAGAACATGGGATTTCATGAGAACAGGGGTTGACCGGGTGGTTAAGGAGGGATCTGGGTGGAGAGGTCTTCATGAAAGTTTTAGCTCTGGAAGTAACTAAAGACCCTATCCATGGCGCTAATTCACTGAATTACTATTTTCTCTAGAGTGTTTCCTGTAACTCAGTTCAGTGGGTATTTATTGGCACTATATCTCAGTTCGTGGATATGGTCCCACGTTTCTCGGTGTTTTATCAATTAACCCACTATTTCTCGGTGATAGATGAGCACTCCATAGGATATTCCTTCCTTCAGACAGATGATTTTATCATAGAGACCTCCGTAAGTCTACGTAAAGTCTTAGACTCCCTCAATACCTCCGAGCAAGTTGCACCACTAAAACCCATGACACTTGTTGAATTACCATGTCACTCTAAAGAAACATGGTAGAATGGCCCTCATGGTATGGGAAACCATACCATTGCTATCAATTAAGGATTTTGTGCCTCTATATTGACACGGATTCTTTCTACCTTATCATGTGCAAGGAACGAGCAACCATGTGAATATGGGTGCTTATTCTTGATATCATGGCACCCACTAGGGAGTCAATTCCACCCAGTTTTCCAATACATATCATGATTGAGCCATTTTAATCGCAGTATGTCCCTACATGAAAGTTCTATCCTTGAGATTCTATTCCACAAGATCTACCTTAAAGTTCTTACAAAGCTTATTCCTTTGGAATTCCATATTGGCTAAAACTATAGTGGATGTCAAAAAATACATGACTCAATGCTTGCGCATATAGGGCCCAATCTGGTCCTGCGAGGAACACCCGAAAGTATCTGTGCCCATGGGAGCTATTATTGATCACGGTGCGACATTGCACTGAAGTGCATGACTTGCTTGATTGACATTCCTTGACTCGTGCTTGACTTGACATGACATGACTTGCGTGACCCGGAACGGGTACTTACTTACTTGATAACATGATAGCCAATTCTTGACATGACTTGATAAATGTACATGCTTATTCATCTCGATATATATTATCATGAATTCTTGAAAGACTTGTTAGTTCACTCTATGATGTGGCATGACGATGGGGGTGGACTGCAAGTAAACAATGGGTCCTCGGACCTATCACGCAGGCACACACAACAAGCAAATCCTCGGTAGAGGCCGAACCCTTCGTTGCTCACACACGGACCCTGGTGACTCTGCGATGCCGAGTAGAGGTGATGGATTAGATCCCTGGCTGGTAGGGTGCCAGTAGGGCTAAGGTGGCCCTCCCAAGGCTACGTAGCCCACGATTCAGAGGGCTAGCCGGTGCCAATTGGGGCACTAGGTCCCTCTCTCACACACCCACGGTGACCACTCGAGAGTGGAGTACTCCGGGGTCAGGCGCTCCCTCACTTGCTCAACGGAGCAACGTCGCGGATATTAAGTGAACAAGAATTAGCTATGGAGCAAGGTTTAGAGATCACCTAGTAGGTTTGAAGAAACCAACTCCGCTCGAAGACGTGGGCGAGCGGGGAAGTGTGGGTTCCCCCGCACACTGCACCGATGTCGCTTCCCCTATTAACAATACATGCGCTACTCCCCGCACAGGGGGGGTTGGGCTAAGGGAAGGGAACTTAAGATTACACCAAAATACTACCTCCACGCAGGGAGGGGCATTAAGCCGGCCAGGCGGGGTGGGGAAAGAAGATCACTAGATTGCCAAAGAAGTCACTCGGCCGATTCTGCCAGCTTCTGGAACAAACTGACCAGTAGTCGATGTTGACTCCACCACGGGCCGTAACGAACTCGGATGATGCCGAAACCAGTGCTCAAACGTCGTTGTCTGGTGCAGAAAGTCTCCAAAATTTTTGGGGAACTATCTGGAGTCGTCGCTGGTCGTGGCTGTCACTGGGGCAGGGTGGCTCTACTCTAACAGGGACTATTCTCTGGGCGCAGCAGTCGGAAGACGACACCGTCATGAACACTCCCGGTGTCAGAATGATGCAGGACCAAAGCAGCTGGGTCTGCCTACGAGCCTTCTTCGATCTCCAACTAGGATGGCCTCCAGGAGAGGTCAGAGCAGGGAGGTAGAGGGTGAACAGTGACAGGGTACCAGTGCCAGTTTTGAGAGGACTGACCTGCGCACCCGGGCGAGAAAATTCAGAATGGGCAGCGCCAGACTCTGAATGAGGTTCTGCCAGCTGTGCTGGACAGAAGACAGGTAGAGGGATGTCCCAGCCAAGTGGCGCACCAAGGGGAGTAGAGATGTGGTCGCTGGAGCTTCTGTAAGCCATCTCTGGTTGCATGCCAGATTGATTATGCACAGTTTGTGGAGAATGACTCTCAGGAAGGCTTTACCGTCACGATCACTCCCGTCATCGAAATGAAGCGGGACCAAGACTGACGCGTCCGTAAATGAGTCCTCTTTGATCTTCAACTAGGGAGGGCACCAGAGGAGGTCAGAGAAGGAAGGTAGAGGGTGAATGGTGGCGGGGTGACAGTGCTGGCTCTGAGTGGACTGACCTGCGCACCCGGGGAAGAAAAATCAGAACAGACAGCTCCGGACTCCAAACAAAGCTCCGCTAGTGGCGTTGGATAGAAGACTGGTAGAGGAACACTCCACACAAACGGAGCACCAAGGGGAGCTGGGGTGTGGGAGTTTCAGCTTCTGCAGCAGGGCTCTAGTCTTCCCACGGATGCCCGATGCGCGCTTTGATGAGAACGGACCTTCAGGACAGCCCCGGGCTCGGATGAAGACGAAACCACCTCGCAGTCGAAGCTGACTTGAAGATCTTTCTGTCGGTGTATGGTACGCCTCTAGTGGATGCCGGATGACCTCAGGGCAGCCTCTGTAAAATGGGCTTCTATTGTAGTCTATGATCTGGGTGTGCAGGAAGGTGATAGGTGTAGTGGGGGGTGATGGGATGGTGAAGGGGTGAGGGCTAATGACTGTGGGAGGTGGAGGGGAGGCTGCTAGGGAGATGGAGGGGTGCAGGGGATGGCTGGGTAACCGCCACCCGATGGACCCAGTCATCCCCATCGCAAGGAGGCGATTGGGGGCAAAAAGGCCAAGAAAACCCACCTGAGGTGAAAACCCATAAGAGTACCTCAGGCAAAATTGGGAAACCCCTCAACGTGAAAACCCGCAAGGGCGCGTCGGAAAAAGCTAAAGGGGGTCGACTCTGGCAAAAACTCTGAAGGGCGGTAGAGCCGATGACGAGAAAATACATCTCTCCTTACTAGTCAGGGTGGTCTTCCACCCATTCTTCAGTAGATCACAGGCCTATCTGGTTATTGGCCTTCAATCATTCCACATTCTCAGGGCATTAGCCCTGCCCTTCCCAGTAAAGCTCCATATCACTCTACTCAGCTCATCCTACCATCGGCCTCTGCCCCGTTACGATGGGTCGACAGATTCCAGTGTCCATGCGACATCCCAGTCACCATCCCAGCAAGTCCCAGTCTCAGCTCACCCCAGATTTCTGTCACTTTGCATTCCCGCATTCTATACCCGTTCAATCCAGAATCCCCAGTTGCCGGTTAGCCCCAGTTTACCCATTATGATCTCAGTCATAATCTCCATTCCTCCTGTGATCCTTGACTCGCCAGTTATGACCTCAAGTGCATTCTGTTACAACAGAGTGGCCCCCAGTACCATAGCTCTATAATTTATGAGAGCCCTTATTAAGGGGAGAATAATATCTAGTCATCTGCATTTCCCAGCTCTAGGCTGCGTCCCCAGACAGCAACACGCTATGGACAAAATGGGGCTAAAAATAGAGACACCCTGGTGACCTCAATCAACCTCCTCTGCCGGGTTACTAAGGGCAAAAATTGTCACTAACTCAACTAAGGTGAAAACCTGATAGGGTGCCTCAGGCAAAATCAGGTAACCCCTCGGTGTGAAAACCCACAAGGGCGCATCGAAAAAAGTAAAAGGGGGCCAGCTCTAGCAAAAACCTGCAAGGGCGGTAAAGCTGGTAAAGAGAAAGAAAAAAAAATCTCTCTCACTCTACTCCTCACTCCTTGAAGGTCATCGACCATAACGTCTCACCGATGACAGGCTCGACATCATTCCACAGCAATGGTGGCCTACACACCCTCGAGGGTTGGCCATCACCAACTATAGTTCCAGTATTTCGACTACACACCTCAACGGTTAGCTGACCAGCTCCAGTCTTCCGGCTACCATGCATCAGTAGTTAGTCAGCCAGTTCCAGTCACAGTCTCCAGCTACAGTATTTTGGCTACAATGCCTTCACACGCTAGCCACCCAGCTCTAGTCCCAGTCACCAATCCCAGTACTTTAGCTACAACGCCTTCATAGGCCAGTCGCCCAGCTCTAGTTCCAATTTTTAGCTCCAGTATTCTAGCTACAATGCCTTCACAGGCCAGTCACCCAGCTCCAGTTCCAGCCTCCAGCTCCAGTATTTCGGCTACAACGCCTTCACAGTCCAGCCACCCAGCTCCAGTCCCAGTCACCAATCCCAGTACTTCAGCTACAACACTTTTGCAGGCCAACCGCCCAGCTCCAGTTCTAATTTTCTGCTCTAGTATTCCAACTACAATGCTTTCATAGGCCAGCCGTCCAGCTCCACTTCCAGTATCCATCTCCAATATTTCGGCTACAACGCCTTCATAGGCCAGCCACCTAGCTCTAGTCCCAGTCACCAGTCCTAGTACTTCAGCTACAACCTCTTCACAGGCCAACCGCCTAGCTCCAGTTCCAGTTTTTAGCCCCAGTACTTCGGCTACAACTTCTTCGCAAGCCAACCGCCCAGCTCCAGTTCCAGTTTCCAACTCCAGTATTCCGGCTACAATGCCTTCACAGGCTAGTCGGCCAGCTCTAGTTCCAGTCTCTAGCTCCAGTATTCCGGCTACAACACCTTCACAGGCCAGCCACGCAGCTCTAGTTCCAGTCTCCTGTCCTAATACTTTGGCTACAATGGCTTCGCAGGCTAGTCGCCCAGCTCCAATTCCAATTTCCAGCTCCAGTATTCTGACTACAACGCCTTCGCAGGCTAGCTACCCAACTCTTGCTCCAGTTCTAGTATCCCGGCTACAACGCCTCCAATGGCCAACCGGCCGGCTCAGGTTCCAGTCTCCATCACCGTTTACAATCCTACTCCTAATGACAAGTTCCAGTCCCAGACCCAGTTCCTACCTCTAGTCTCTGTCCCACTTCCCGGCTCCTGGCCGCAATGCCTTCCCCGGTCGGCTCGACCCCAGCTTCCCAAGCTAATGTAAATTACATTTCCAGCTAACAACATGACATTAGCCGATACCCTATCACTCGGTCTACAACCGCCATGCTCCAGAATCTCCTCAGTAGCCCTAACCACGTAGACCATTACATCCCCATGGGTCTATGCCGGCCTTATACAACATGGGCTTTTATCCTTCAGAGAACTAGCCCCCACACCCAGTTATTTTTCCTACCTTCTAGTACTCAGTCCCCAGTTCCCAACACCCAGTCCCCAGTACCCAGTGCCCAGTCACACCATTTTTCATGTTCAGTCTTCTATGCTTATACCCGAAATCGGGTAACCCCAGCCCTCTGCCCCCTATACCAACACATGATAAAAGAATCAAGCACGACTAACAGTAAGTGGTCATCAGTCCATACACGCAACACTGTTCCACAAGATGAAAAGTGGGACAACTCAGCAAATAACAAAAATCGAATAAATTGTCATTAATACTCTGTAAAGGAGCCCAAGGCATGCCCTCGGGGTAACAAAATGTAGACAATCTAAATGGTGCAACAAAAGAGGGGAAAGGGGGTGATACAATCAAATCCTAGGTTTGCTCCTCTCGAGTGCCGCCAGACGAGACTCAATAGCTGCAAGCTCCGCCTCCAACGTCGACACGAGCTGAACACCAGCCTCGGTCGTGGTCTCGACAGCCTACCACTCAGCTCTAGCGAGCTCCGTAGCTCGCAGCTGCTCCTCCAGGGCATTCCTCAAGGCCTCAACTCGGCTCTCTGCCTTGCCAAGCTGCGCGGCGCGGTCTCGGGAAAGCAACACGGCTGCCTCCGTATGGCCTCTCTGCTCGGCTATGGCGGACACAAGTCAGTCCCGCTACCCTTGTGCCTCTCGGATGGCCGCCTACCTCTGAGCCCTCTGCTCCTCAGCCTCACGGAGTCACAAGTACTCCGCCCAGATCTCGGCCAGCCCAGACATCCAGAACTTGTGGGGGAACCCAAGGGTGTGGTAGCCCTATGTGCACTCCCTCAACCGCTATCGAAGGTCCTCTGCAGAAGGGAGAGGATCGCTCTGTAGGTAGCCTCGAGCTCGCTGGAGCAAGGAGGCACCCATGCTCACGTCTAGTAACGGCTCCGACGGGGAGGTAGACGTAGGCCACTCAATTCCCAGGCTCAGGGAAGGGTCATCTGCCTTGGCCAGCACACCAGTGAAGCCTGCATAATTCCACCAAACATAAAGGGAAGTAAGCAATACATCCAAAATTTTACGTAACAAGACAAGGTGGAAAACCTAAGAAAAAGTCCCAATCCTCACCTAGTGCAGCTCATGCCACGCTTGTGTCCTCTCCGACTGGGGTCGATGAAGGCAACCTCTCCTCCACATCTGCAACATCACCCGCTGGGGTCGGAGAGGGCAAGGACTCCTCCACTATTCGATCGTTTGCAGTAACCATTGACGAGATGGAAGGCTCCCCCCGGTCGCTCTGGCCAGGAGTCGACGTGCGCTCCTCTCCAGACTCCAACCCTATTCGCAGCACGGTAGCATCAATATCTGGTGATAAAACTCAAACAAGGGCTAAATGGGAAGGGGAGAACCCCCACACACCTTCCAAAGCAGCCTGCATCTCCACTTCCTCAGCAGAAGAGGCCTCAGAAGAGGAAGAGCTCGAGCTTGAAGTCTCATCTGTCTCCATTTCCACACTGCTGTTGCTCGAAGAGTTGGAAGAGGCCTCCGAAGAGTTCCCAGACACGGGTGAGCCAGTGGCACCTGCAGATCAACGAACCAAGCCAGGTCACCAGGCAATCCAACCTCATGCGATGGTAACTTTTTGGTCAGGGGTTTCAAATGAGAAACTCACCAGCAGGGGCGCCCCCTTCGGAAACCCCCTCAATGTCAATGATCTCCTCGTCACCCCCAGTCGAAGCCATGGCAGTGGGCTCGTTCCCTGCTACCCCAGTCGTGTCACGGGGAAGCTCACCCTCCTCCAGAGGGGAAGAAGCACCTACAACCAGCACCAAAGGGAGCTTAGCATTAACGGGCAAACCAAAAAGCCCACTACAAATGGCTAAGTGCTCAGTCGCATATCTGAGGGCCCCACGCTAGAGGACCCGACTAGTCGCACGATGCAGGCCAACACCACAGTGGGCAAAGGCGGGAGAGGCATCCTCGCAAGTAGCTGTGGTAGTATGCCCAATGCATCCCCGACAACAGGTGGAGGCAAAGGGGCCACCTGCTCAGGCTCGCCCTCAAAGGACAGAAGAGTCACTGAGGGGCCAGCCATCTCTAGAGTGGCAGCCGCATCCTCACTTGGTAAACATACAACACAAACCCAGTCAACAATTCTAGCCCGTCGAAAGCACAACAAAGGTAGGGAAATTCCCTTCACAGCAATCCAATGCTTACCCGAGCTATCTTGGGCCACTACCAGTGTCTACTCTCCCACCTGTGCAGGTGCCCCACCCTGTGCCTCGGGAGAGGCTATGGCCCCCAACACCTCTGCTACCCCTAGACAGTACAAATGTCTATGTTAGTGGCCCGAACCAGGCAAAGTCACAGCCAATATATGTCCAGTGTTAAAAGCCCTCACCTGAACGGGACTCTTCTGAAGCCTTCCACGACTCAAAGTTAGGGAATGTCTCGATTTTGGGGGCAACCTCATCCATCACACAGAGGAAGCCCTCCACGTCTATCTCGTACTCGACCCCGTCAACAGGTAGAGGGTCGATCACTTGGGGGGGCGAGAAGGCCACCTCCACGTCGGTCTCTAGTGGGGCTACAAGAAATGAATCCAGCAAGATAGGGTTAGTCAGTCATCATGGCTAAACCATCAAGAAGCAAAGAAGTGAGTGTGATACTTACTTAAAGCCGACTCTACTTCAATCAGCTCCCCGGCCTCGAGTCCCCCAGTGGACTCGCCGACTCCAGCTACCTCAGCATCCACTCGAGTGTGCTTCCGTCTAGGTTGTAGGCCCCCGTCTCCGCTCCCTAAGGAGGTCTCTATGGAGGGGTGATCGCCCTCCGCTGCAGAGCCTTTCAACAAGCATAGCAATACACAACACCTCAATCACACACCCCAGAAAGTAATGAAGCTGAGACAGCATACTAAGGAAAGGATCTTACCTGAGGCCCCAAAAGGGGTCAACGGTAGAGGAACCCACTGCTCCGGCCTAAGCCCCAACACTCAGTCAGCCTTCGCGACTGCCTCTTGAACGTCCCTCAGAGTGTGGGCACACTCGACATGGGACACAAACTCAATGGGCCCGATCGACCTGATCGCGAGGCCGATGTGTCGCCTCCAGTCGTCGGCTGCCGTATCAGCAAAGCTCCCCTCAGGGAGCACCTAGTCCAGCGAGCCCTTCTTCCCGAAGTCGTAATCGGCTAGGAATAGGCCCACCAAGTCTTCAACGCCCTCGGTTGAGATGCCCCTACTCCTATCGCCGCAACCGCTGCCTGCACCTGCCTTAGGGACTTCAGCACCCCATTGCCATCTCGACCCATAGACAATGAACCCCAGCCGCTCCGAGGCCACTGCTGGGTTATCCGCTCCACTTCCTGGGGGACCCGAGCAACACCAGTCTGTTGACACCCATTTTCAACCCACAAATCGCATTATTTCTCTTATTCATCTCCATAATGCCCTGACTTAACCATGATATTGGAGCCTTCTTTGAGACTATCTCAAGCCCATGTCTTCACCCATTTTTCAAGTCGATTTAGCCTTGGAAGCATCTATCTTTGATTCCCCAACTTTTAGGACCGTTCTGGGTCGATTCGGAGCCCAAATAGGCGTTCGGGGGCTTAGCAACGTAAAGACCCTTCATGGTGCCAAGCGGTCGGTAGACTGACCGCTTCTTGGGCCAAGTTGTCAGTCGACCGACCGCTAGGACCACTTGGCCGGGCAAGAGTCCAGCCCGCTGCCTCTCTCTCTCTCTCTCTCTCTATTACACTGTAGCATGAACAGTGTTACGAGGAAACAATGTTCAATTGAATAGTAATCGATGGCAATTTGTGTAATTTTTCTTTAAAAAGTACATAATTTACTCAAATGGATTAACCTTCTTCAATCAAAATAAAAATAAATTAACCCTAGGCCAACTTAATCATGTTGAGTTAAGATTGGGTTAGACTAACCCTCTACCAAAGTGAGACTTGGGGTATATCATTTGTCTCACAGACCAAAAGGATTTTCACTCTGTTATGCATGATCACATGTTCTTAAGCCAACGTTTCCACGCGCACATTTACACTTAATTAATTAGAATATATACTCAGGTGGTTCTTCCATAATCACACATATAATAGGATAGTTTCTATAATTATTTTTGATTCTATTTCTTGGACTCTTAACTTACTCAAATCTGTCTTATCTAATCTGTATCTATATTTATACTATACATATAAGAGGAAAGGGCGATTTTTTTCCATCGGTTCAAGAGAGTTGAGGTGGCCGGTTCAAATGCCAGTTAGATCGTTCGTCGTGGCGCGACCAGGTCATTCGATAGGCGGGGGTACTACTGGCGGCTCCCTCCTGCTAGTGGGACACGAGCGACACGGTGCAGCTGGGGTTACCCAGGGCTTTGGTAACCCCGAAGAGGGGGCTTTGGTAACCCCGAAGAGGGGCCTCTGCGGGCATCCCAGGACCCGAGATAGGATGTTGTGATCGCCCTCGTACACCTCCCAGCTGTGCGTGATGCTGAGCTTCTGCATGCTAGCAGAAAATTCTGCGACGCCGGTGCGCAAGGGCAGCTGCTCGGGAAAGATGTCCTCAGCATGGAGGTCAAGCCGGGATGGACCAAGCCTTGGTTATGGCCCTGGTCATGATCAACAATGCTATGCGATGACCGGCCGGCCTGACAGACTAACTTGAGAGACCAACGTAACTGATTCTATCTCTCTTCGCATGAAATACGTTTCTTCTGATTCTTACCCATTCTTTTCCACCCGGCCGGGAGCTTCTACAAGGGTGAGTCCCCATGCATGTAGACTCTCAGATCTTGCTCAATCTTTACAAAAGGGATTATACATTAGCCGTGTGTGTGAGTCCTCGTTAAAGAAGCAGAAGAAGACGAAACGGGAGAAAAGGTGTTTTTTTCCTTGTATTACGAGAGCCACCCTGTGTCACTATTTATAGATACATTGGATAGCCAACCACTTGGTTACGTGGAGGCATATCTATTGTACAGGTATAACAATATACAACAAAAGTTGTTGAGAAGATTAATATGGATAGAGGAGATAATTATCAAGTTGGCTTTATCTCTAACACGTATATCATTGAAATTAGTACGTAGAATGAAACTCGTCTTTCCTTCGTGGCATCCATGTTGAACCTATGTATCTGTAACGTTATGTTTAATCTATTCTCCTTATTGTCCTCTGTTGCATGCATGCATGGTGACCAACAGATCACCTGTTGGTGGGGCGAATGATCAAGGCGGCGAATGGCGTTGATCAGCCGGTGCTTGGGTTGTCCACGTCCAGTCTCGTGACTTCGGCTGCCACCACGATGTCCCTCCGCAGGCACACGTCCTCGGGCAGGGTCATCTCGGCGGCCAATCCTTTCATCTCTTTCTCCACTTTGCCTACGAGCTTTTACATGGCCGTCTCGCATCCTTCGACCAGCCTTCACAGGCTCAGTGCCTGTACGTAGGTCACGGAACCTATCCTCGGAGTGGAGTAGCCTCCGGCAGCAGTAGCTAATTCGGACGTCCCCGAGCTAGAACTAGGTTTTCGAAGGGGTCGGATGGCGTCACGTCGTTGGTGCATGGGAAGGGGGGGGTGCATTAATGGGAGCTGGTGCCTTGGGATGAGGATGGTGAACTGGGAACTCACAGAGGCACCTATCTCCTCGTTGGAGCCCTCAACCTCTTTGAGAATAGCCCCGTATTAGAAATGGGTTAAAAATATAATATGATTATAATTGCCGTGTCCTCTTCACTAAATATTTTAAAATTTTAAGTTAGATGGTTCAATCTAATAAAATTTAACATGATATCAGAACTCATGGTTATGATCTGGACCGCGCATCCTGTGCTTGTCATAGTCTACGTGACAGAGTCTAAAATCAGTCTGGAGACGGGACTACTGAACGACGGTGGAAGTCAAATTGATGTTGCTGCTGCTCTGTCGCCATCGTGGTGTGGAGATGGTGGTTCTTGTAGGGCTGTAGAGTCTCATTGGGATGAGGGGTGTTGACCGTCAGGGGGCACAGCTGGTGGAGGTGGATGGTGGGGAAGAGAGTTGGTGCCTTCCAGAAGCTCGATCATGCAAGATCAATGAGAAAGTCGACTCAGGGGTTAGACAAATTCGACTCAAAACCTATCTAGAACTATGCTTCAAACACGTGCAACATTAGTCATTATAATTGAGCATTGGGTCGACACATCCAAGCCATCAAGCCATCTAGCCATCAAAAGATTGCAAATTCAATCGACCTAATACTGCACATCAGGTGTTTGATGAAATGTTGCCCAGATCAATAAGACAACAGAAGAGACTATGAGACCAGCACCAAGTCGCAACACGTAGCAGTAAGGCAAGCCAGCCAGCAACAATAACAACATCAATAGCAGCCAGTGACAACATCACTAGTAGCAACTAGCATCAACATCATCAATAGCAACATAGTAGCCAACTAGTTCAGCAAGGCCATCAACAGTAGCAATAACAGGCAGCAAGGAAAAATCTATCGACCTGCCTAGGTTTAGTTGACTGAAAAAGGCTAAAATTAGTTGGCCTAGGAAAAATTCAGTCGACAGATATGCACATCAGTCGACTGATATTGCCTTACAGCCGTAGCTCTTGCAGTCTGCCAGCAGGCCGGTCTATCAATAGAACCCTTGACTTCATGGCTTGAGGAGGAGATTTATAGAGCTTGCGACGAAATGATGCTGCATTCTGGAGCGAGTACCAATTAGGGAGAGCTTGTTTCTGCATCCTAGGGTGGTCTGGTCCAGGGAGTAGCCAGTTTCTTTTAGTGTTTTGTGTCTTTTCTTCTCTTAGTTTCTTCATCTTTGCATCATCATAGCATGTTTCTCTCTTCCTCTTTCACGTTCTTCTGCACTCAAAACATATTTTCAAACATCCTCCTATTGTTTTCATGCCCCACAAGGGTTAAAAAATTACCAACCCCCAAGTATTCACCCCTCCTTTTCATGCATAGTACCTTCATTGCTTTATAGATACTACACTTCTCTAGGGCTAATTAGGTTACTTTCTTTCTGTCTCTACACTCTTTTGCAGGTCTACAGTACTCCTAACACGAGGCCCAACTCTTATGGCCGACTAGAAGGGTGGAGGTTCGAGTTCCACATCATCTTTTCTGGGTGCACGTAGCAGCCATGTTCAGACCATCTGGGTTCCCTTGCGGTCATCTACAGACCATTTGGCTTCGTCTTGTGGTCACAGGAGGACCGTTCTCTCGTCTGCACCTGAGTCTTTCTCCTGCGTGCAAGTGTGTCTTCACTCGACTCCTTTCCAAGGTACATAGTGCAGTTCCCTCTGTGTTACAGGCCTTGGTGGTGATCACATCTGTCTCTTTGGATATTTGTCATCATATTTCTTTATTCTCTATTGTTTCCTTTCTTCTTAGTTACTCTACGACTGCGGCATGTGTTTACTTTTATTTCATCATTGTTCCACGCCCACGGCGTGTGTTTAGTTCTTTTACTGCTTTACTTTGCACTGCTGAGATGACATACCCACACGCTTCATGCTTCATGTTATTGCTTCCTTGAGGTTTGGCACACATCACACACTTCATATCCCATCTCACCCCTTTTCACCCACTTTTACACATATCTACATACACGATTCCCCACATTCGCTTGCGTACTCGCACCCATCGAACCCCTCCTCTCTCTACGTGTTGCCCGATCTCCCGAGCCCACGTGCTGCATCCTGACGACGCTCCCCCAGTCATCCTTCGGTTTCATAGGTGATTGTTGAGAAATTGACTGGCACGCTTGCACCCTGGTCTAGTTATCTCAACCCCCGAAAACTCCTCGTGTCATTCGACCCCTTTTGACCTTCTGTAAAAGGCGAGTGCTCGGTGCCATTTTGAGAAGAATACGAGTGTGAAGGAGGATACCCGAGATACATCAAACTCTCATGTTTTCCTTTATCACTTTATTCTTTCCCTCATCCTGGTCACTGATCTCGGATCCCGTAACAAAAAGGATGGCACGCCCAGTGGGACATCTCCCACCTTTCTTCTTTCTACTGAAGAGAAGTCTGTGACAGCCCTGAAGTTGTGGTGCCCTTTTTCCTATCATTGCAGGGCAGGTAAAGGGGGGGCACACGTGCGCATTTCTCGGCAGCTTCCAGTACATATTCCGACAACTGGACCGCGCCTGGTGACCTTCTTCGACCGTCACCCCAACTTAGCATCCAGCGCTCCAGTGACCATGTCGGCCGTCACCTTTGGCCCCATTGTCATCGCCTCCCACGCACGAGTGGGCTATTTGGTGACGCCGATCACTTTCGACAGCTTCGCCCCTATCGTCGGATCACCCTACTTCTTGGGTGTGGTCCCCATGGCTGCTCCGCAGCTGCTCCCAGTACTTGCGCCTTCCCATGCGGTCAATGCGCCGTGCCTATCTCCAGCATCGGCTGCCCGCCCTAGCGTCAGGCTCGGGGCTTCCACTGCCGGCCCCCATAGGGTTCCCAGATCATCTCCTGCCCGAGTAAGTGTCAGCCCCCGGCCCCAACACTGACCGATCTCCAATGCTGGCCTTGTGCCCCGGGTCTCGACCACCACCTCAGCATTTTGCTCGGGTCTCCAACCCCAAGTTCTAGCTAAGTCGGCACCCGACGTCAGCTCCTTGCCCTGGGTCACCGGCTTCCCAGTATCTCACTCCGGTCCTCAGCCGCGAGTCCCAATCGAGTCGGCTCTCCACGCGGGTCTTCCACCCGGAGGCCATGGCTCCTCAGCTCTTTACTTGGGTCCCCAATCCTGAGCACCACTCAAGCTAGCACCCGACATGCTCTCTCGGCCCTGGGCTCGTGGCTCCTCAACATCTGACTCAGGCTCTCAGCTCCAAGTCCCAGTTGAGCCTACCCCTAGTACGGGCTTCGCACCCCGAGGTCGAGGCTCCACAGCATTCTGCTCTGGTCTTTCAACCCAAACTCCGAAAGGGCCATCACTCAATGTGGGTTTGTTAGAGTAAAGGATAGGATCTAGAAGGGGATGAATAGATCCTTTAAATTTTTTTTGCACAAATAGAAAACACAATGAATAGAACTACAATGGAAGCTAGCTTAGGCAAATGATGTCTTAAACGTGATACAAGTAATTTCAGAATTGAGAAGACTGAAGGCACAGTATGCGCACAGCAATCAGATGCAAGGAGGCTAACTCTAGTAGCCTATGTCAAGATGGGACTTCTCACAATTCATTGAGCAGCTGATAGACCTTCAATGCAGCAACCATATTTGAACACTGTGAAAGATGCATTATGTAGAACCACTGTCAACCACTTGAGGGAACAACAAGTAGACAAAGGTTCTACTGGAGACACACAGTCCAATGCTCAAATGAACCAGTACATGGGGGAGATCTGAGTTGAATAACTCTCCTCACGCAAGGTGTGTGAACGCACCTTTTGATATACTGGCCAGGAGCTTGTAAATCATCTGAACCTGTGAATACTGATCGGATGTAGGCAAGCAATCGCACAATCAAACCATAGAGCACGAAGGATTTTTTAGGTGGTTCGATCTGCGAAGCGAAAAATTTCTAATTTCCTTATATTTAAACCCCCCCACCCTCTCTCTCATCTCTTACGCCATCTCACTCTCTCTCTCCCATTCTCTCTCGTTCTCTCACCTCTTCCCCTCCAGCTGTAGACGGAGGGGATCATGAGCAAGGTGACGACGTCAGGAGGTTACTGAGATGCGTGGTGGAGCGAGAATCGGTGCGGTTCTGGCGCGATCCCGAATGGTGGATTCAAAGCTAACGATTCGGTTCGCGTGGTGGTTTTTGACTTGGTTTAGTTGCCTCGGCGCTCGGTTTCATCAGTGGAGGTAGAGATATGGATCACCACTTTGTGCTCTACGTTTTCCCTGTAATTTTGCATAGAATGGTGCTCAATCGGGGGAGATCAGGCCAGTTTAGTGAAAATCGATGTTTTGGGGGTTTGTAGGGTTCACCAAAAAATGGCAACCATTCTCGATGTAATTAGTGTCAAATTGACTGCTGGGATGTCAGGATCCCAACCCCACCAGTTTCGTGCCGATCGGTTGTCATTTGGGGCCGATAGGAGTCCGGGAACCCCGTTGACTCGTAAAGGGTCGATTCGTTGGAATTGCCCCAATTTTGCGTTTTAATGGATGCATGTGGTATTTTTAGCCTCCATGGGTTGTTTTTCATCGCGTGGCATTGTTTCCCCTACGCTTCCGCATGAATAGGGCGTGGAACGGGCCGATTCGGTCCGATTCGGTCATTCCACTATTTTGCTCGTCGAATTTATGTAATGGTCACTCCAGTGACCATCACACTGTGTGACGGTCCCCCAATAGACCGCCACAACCGTCGTCGTTTTGCGTTCTTTGAGGTTGGGGTCGTGTGATGGGCCAGTACTGGACCATCACATGACTGTAACATGCATGTGGTGGTGCGTTATGCCCTTGGTGTGACGGACCAGCATAGGACCGTCACAAGCCTGTAACGCACCTGGCTTGGCCCGTTACGTGCTGTGGTTTTCGTGGCCTACTGTTGCGTCAGTCCCTCGACAACTGTGTCTACCTCAGAGATCGTGTTAGTTGGTTCACTGTAACAGATCTCCCCGTGTGCGTTATAGTTAGGTAATGCACCTGTGTGGCTCCTTTACATTGTATTTGACTGACGTTTGTCTGGCTATGGTGGTTGGTGTGACACGCCTACCCCAATGCGCCATGTGGCTGTGATAGACTCAGCTTGGTCCGTTATATGTCTCTTGTCCATGTTAGTGTTTTGGGTCTATTGTATATAACATGCCTATAGAGGTATGTTATATTCCCCTGTGTTTGAGTTCTAGTCTGTTGGCCATAACGCCCCCATCCTGGTGCGTTATGATGATGTGGCACGCCTATCTTGGTGCGTTAAATGGTTTGCATTGGATTTACATCTGCTTGCCCTAACACCCCTGTGCTGGTGCATTATAGCAGTGTAACGCCCCTATAGAGGTGCGTTACAATCTTGTTGCGGCTGTGATGGCCATTGTTCGGTTCAATGTCTATTCTGTGTGTCTGTCTGTCTTAGTTTTATGTTTTAGGGAGGTCTCTGTGTGTTAGTGGTTTCTGGATCGGTCGGTCCAGGTGACTGGGTGTGGTCTATTCCTTGACTGTGACAGTTCCCTAATGACTTGATCTAGACCTGCCAGTGTCTTTGCCTCTGGTCTTGCAGTGGCTTTCCTTGACTGTCGGGTTCACCTAGCAATTGAGTGATGGTTCGCTCTGCCCAGAGTGTAGTCATTGTCCACCGCTTCGATTTCTGCTTGTCTTGGCTCGATCCCGTGGTTTGCCCGTGACCCGTGGGTGACTGTTGACATCCTATGAGGGCAGTGACAATGATGAGATGGCCAGGAGTGCTTGTGCATGCTGTGTGTGTCTCTGTGTATTTGTGTCATGTCAGGTTTCGGTCAACCCGATGAGACCAAGGGTTGACATGTGACCTTGTGTGTGTCTCATCGGCTTTGTCCAATTCGAGACCGTGTTTCTAGATGCCTCGAGGTATCGTCTTACCTCGGTTTGCATACCCAGGTGTGCTGAGGGTTCTTGGTGTTCCCTCAGGTCTCTATGAGTCGTTTCCTGCGGAGCGTTATTTTCTCTGGCTTTGGTTTAGACCGATTGGTGGCTTGTTCCGCTATCTATGACGATCTTGTCTCTGAGTTGTCTGGCTCAAGGATCGTTACGTGAGTAGGTCTAGTTGCCTTGTCTTGAGTTGTCGACAGTGGCTGTGCTGCCATTGGTGCTTTGAAGGACGTGTGACAGTGCTCTCTTACCTGTTTGTACTTTCGCACTTGTGTTTTGAGTCTCTGTGTCTTGTGAGCCTCCACTAGTCGTAGCCTTCAACACGCTTCGGCGTGACGACTCTTGTAGCGGGGCACTTTCCCTGTATACGATTCTTAAGCTAGTTCCGTGGGCCCTCGGTCCAACCGTAGCATCCTTTAGAGGGGGAATACTAGCTAGAGGCCTGGCTTAGGCAGTGGGCCAGTGTGTGCACATGTGGTCAGGGACTTTAGACTTACATCGTTAGACGTGACCCTGACTAGTCACTCACGTTATGATATTGTTCTGGTTCTAGCAGTGTCTTTGTCTTGACCTAGTCCTTACAGTAGCTGACGTGGATAAGACGCTAGTAGGCGCAACATAAGACGTCAGTGGGCGCAGCTGGCTGTTCTTCTGGTGGTGAGGCACTCTAGTCACGTGGCATGGGACTCCTCGCGTTTCTTGTGCGTCTTGACCTCTCCGGGTTAGCCTTCTCTTGGCTTTTCGCGAGGTCAGTGTCCTGTCGCATGCACGACGTTCTGGTCCTGCATGGGACAGTGTGCACGATGTTCTAGTCATGGCGTGTTTGTGTCTGTCTAGGTCTTTTCTAGACTTTTGGTCTGGTCTCGTAGGCCTTGTCCTTGGCCTCGTGGTTGTCGATAGATCATTCTATTTAAATCTAGAAAATTTCTAGGAAATTCTCGGATGTAACACACTGGCAGCCTCGATCTCGAGCTAGGCCAGTGGAGGAAACCTACCCCACACACAGGGCGACACACACCTGTCTACCGGAAGGGCGATGACAACGCTGTCGAAAACTCAAACTTCACCAGCATAGGGTCTACTGCTCAAGTATACACAACAAGGCCAGATGCATCCACTGACATCTTATACTGTGCCTAGGCCTCATATGAGCGCTCACTACTCACACCTGGTCTTGGGAGGAGCAAAGGAGACACTCACACACACCACACCCTTAGATTGGTTGGGATCTGCACCTCTGCGCCCGTCAGCACAGTCGTGTCCAGCTACCCGACATGGGGTATGTGCCACTGTGTACGTCAGCAGTGTACTCTTATCCCAACCAAGGCACATACATGCAGTAAGTCTCACCTCAGAACAAGAAGCGTCGTATGCACTAGGTGGTCTCGCCCGGTCCAACATCATCGGCCATTGGGAACTTCCACGGTCTTGCGGAGTCCTGCCAAATTCTATCATCTGCGATCTCATGGGAAACTACCTAAAAACATGGACGGTCATGGTCTCATGAAACCTCGAGAAAGGCGTACACACGCACACAACCCACTGTGTACCACGGTGTGACACAAGAGGGGTGTTAAGGAAATTACTGCAAATCGGATAGCAAAACTAGTGGACATGGGCCCACTAACTCGCACAAAAACCACCCAACCCTGATCATAGAACTCACACGGATATGACCCTCCATGGTCACTGAACTCATACAGACAATGGCTCACCAAAGGTGCACAAACCGCGTGGAAACTATGCCACAAATACATGGCCAAAACCCATCACGGGGAACCCATAAACCCTTGAGCTACAAGAATTTATCCTCGGGTGACCGTTGCCCTCACAAGGCTGAAATGGCCCAATTCCCTTGGGTTTTGGTGTGTAAAACACTAAGTTTTGGATTCGGGGTGAAAAAACACACATTCGGGGCCGAAATGGCAGCTTAAAACCAAGGCCATGGGAGTTTGGTCGATCAGCCAGGGGTGGTCGATCAACCGAATTTCCCAGGGGTGAAAACCCCTACAACTGAGTCGGCTTGCCCCTCTAGGCAGGTCAACCTGCCTTGGGTCAGTCGACCGTGTTGAGGTGCGTCAGTGATTTTGATGATAACAAAACTTTTCTTTAGTTGATTTTGATGATTACCAACTCCAAACTAGTTAAAAATCTCGTGCCGAGTACATTTGCATAGGAGCAAGCCCAAGAAGGTGGTGAAGGCCATTTTCCATGAAAATCAAGTGTTTAAAACTTTAAATGCATTAAACGAGCCAAAATGAACTCCAAATGGATGTTACAATATGTTGAAGGCAAGGACCATTTGTATGGATCTATCACTTGGGCTAATGAGTTGTTTTTTGTAGAAGAAGCAGACTTTGATCTACTAATAAGATTGGTTCGGTCGACCTAATTTTCCAGCAACCAAGGGACTGAACTCTAACAGAGTTTGGTTGACTGAAATGGGGATTTCGGTCGACTGATTTTCCCAGCAATGAAATTTCTCAAGAGTTACAGAGTTCGGTCGACTGACCTGAAATTTTAGTTGACTGAACCATTCGTGGCAGCAATTGTTGACTTTTGTTTTCTCCATCATGGGAAGCCATTTCTTTTGGACTTTTGAGTCCCGAAGCCCCCTAATCTACTAGGAAACGTGGATCTATGTTTTGGCATGTCCCTTGACCCACCCAAGTGTTATAAAAACACATTTTGGGGCAAGAAACCCTAATGAATGAAGGGAGATCAAGGGAAGGCTACTAAGGAGAAAGAAGGCTGTTGCAACCAGCTGTGTGAATAATACTTCATCCATGGATTCTTCATCCAACTTCAAGTTTTCAAGATCAATCTGAAGCCAATCAGCCTCAAATCAAGTGGAGAAGCAAGCTTTGTTTAAGATCTACATCATCTACTCAAGGGGAGCCTAAATCAAAAATTTTCTCTTGTGTTTCTTCTTCCAAATTTTTCAAGCTTAAAGTGTGTGTTCTTTGTAATCTATAAACATTAATGTGTGTAGATCTACTCAGATCCGTGTGTGTGCGTGTGGTTTCTTTCAGAATCATGTGTGTTTCAGTGCACTTGCACCTTCGTGGGAGTTCCTAACTCCTTACAAGTATGTGTGTGTTCTGATCTTGTAATCTTTTATAAGATGATGTGTGAATCCTCACAGATCGTGAGGTGTAGACGTAGGTTGCCGTCGTTGCAATGGAACCACCTAAAAATCATTGTCTATTGTGTGGTTTGATCCTTTTCTTCTACCCCCATTCTATCCTAATAGACACATATATTACTTCTTTTGCATTTCATCAATCAGATTTAGCATAATTTATCATTTTCACATTAGATCTTTGATATATCAAAAGGTGGGTTCAGATTGACAAGGCTAGTCTTGTCAAGAAGATAACATTTTACGTGAATAGTATCTTCGGATTCATACCTCTGCCATAGTACCAAGGAACTACTGTGTGTGATAGATTTTGATAAATCTAAGCGATAATATAACAAATCTAAGTTTCTAAGTTGTTATTTCATCATATCTTTTTAAATCGACAAAAGTTTCTTAAAATTATAATCACCTAATTCACCCCCCCTCTTGGGTGTCATTGATCGCGAGACTTCAATTGGTATCAGAGCAAAGGCTCTAACTTTCATAGATCTAATGATCTAGAGACAGATCCAGGTCAATGACCAACAAAGGGATGATGCCTGAGGCTCACTCTATCCACTGTCCTCTTTTTTTTGATGGCTCAAATTATTCATACTAGAAAAATAGAATGCAAGTTTTTCTTAGAGCCCAAGAGTATGAGATCTAGAGGGTTGTGGACAAGAGTCCTATATCAAACCACCTTTTCAAAAATCATAAAAAATACTCATGTTTTCCTTGCTTCTCCCTCTATCTCCCATAAAAATCCCAGCTTCCAGATCCATTGTATTCCCTCTGGTCAACTCATGTTCTCAGGCAGATCTAAATATGTCCTGCCAAATCTAATTCTATGAACCAGCAAGTTGTAAAATCGACCAAGGGAGTTACAGAGGCATTCAAAAATTTTTCTCTGGCCTGGGTCGTAGCTCTTTGAAAGAGCTTTCGAACGGCACTGGTCTCGCGTGGATCCAACGTCGGGGTTGATCGCAGCAGGCGTTCTCGTCGGGTCGCGCACTCCAAAAACAAAAGATCTAGTCTGTGGACAGCAACCCACGTCGATCGCCCGGCCGGCCGCCTCGCCTTCTACGGGACAACCAGCACGCTTCCATCCAGGGGACCGTCCCTCCAGAAGTCACCACCGCAGCAGTACCTCTCCCAACCCATTCGACCCACCAGCCAGGACGTGGGGCCCACAGTTGCGGGCCAACGCTACCATCGAAGCGGCTCAAATTGTTACCCGTCAACCCATGAACGATCCTCCCGGGCTCCACTTGTAGCCCTTTACCTCCCTGCGTGGAGTGGGAAGTAATTTGTAGTTTTGTAATTATTGATTAATTGTATTTACCGGGAGTTACCGTACTTGGCCGGGGTCGTCGTCCCCACGCCCGGAGTGTAGAGATATCGTGTTCGCTCCTTACTCGACATCTTGCTTTACTTGTATATATTTTATATGTCGCTGCTAGAAAGCATGCTAGGATAATTTAGCTCGCTCTATCAATTCAATCACCGCTGCGAGCAAGAGAGTGAAACCCGTCCCGTGACTCAATCCGAGTACATGTGGAAAAGCCGATACCCGAGACTCATAGCCAGTTCCTCAATTGCGCACGGTCCCATGTTTCCCTCGCTTAGGGGCGCCCGCGAGCTAGAGTGCCAGGTTCGTTGACTCGTCTTGCATCACTCGCTGTTCATCCCTTAATGAGGGAAGCATATGATCGTGCGTGGTTGAGAAATCGGCAAGAGCTAGGGTGGTCAACTCGCACCTTCGTGCCAAGATCGGGTCACGGGACGGGTTTCGCTCTCTCGCTCGCAGTGGTGAATTAATTATATCGAGCTAATGGCCCTAACACATGCTCTCTAGTAGCAGCATATAAAAGTATATATAGGAATAGAAAATGCCTACGATGTGGGTGGCGAGTTTACCTCCATGCTCTGAGCGTGCGGAAGATGACCCCGGCCAAGTACGGTAACTCCCGGTAAATAATTAATTACAATGGTTACACAACCTAATTTATTGCCCAATCCACGCAGGAAGGTAAAGGGCTACAAGTGGGCCTGGGAGGACTGATCTTGGGTTGACGGACTGCAAGTCGGAAGGGCTATTGGGCCAGAGGTGGGCTGCTGGTCCGACTCGGTACTATTCTGACTTGACACTATTCGAGCTCAGCTCAGCAACTCAGCTCAGCCCGCAGGACAACAACCGAGCTCAATGCTTGGGACGGCAGCTTCCGGTCACCTTCAGACTACGGAGGTTGCCAGGGACACTGTTGACGGGTTGCCGATCGATCTCTGGGAGCGACGGTCGTTGGAGGTAAGCCGGTGTATTTTTTGAGGATTTAATTCCCAGACTACTTCGAGGGCCTCATAGATGTATTCCTGTCTTGTTTCGCCTATCGGTGAGACTTTGGCTCTGCCTTGTTCTGAGCAAGTTGGCTGCTGGTCGAGCTGGATAAATAGTCCCAGTGCTGACCGTGCATGCGCTGTGTAGCTTGGATGCCGGCTTATGGATGTGGTGTCCTTAGGGACGAGATGACTTTCTTCAGCATGTGGCTCTTGCGAGTCATTGCTGGGGGTTGTGGTTGCTTCCATGGAGATGGACTCCCAACATTTGCATGGGGTGACAACTCCATGATCATTATGCACCAGCGGCTGAGAGGGGCTCAAGCCTTTTAATTCAGCCGTTGGTTCAGCTATCTCATAGTCTCCTATGTATTCATCATAAATCGCCCCCTAGGGGTCTTCACTTGTTACAGTGTAGGTAGAAATTATATCAATCTCTTGATAATCTTCAATGGAGAAACCCAGTCCTAGGTGCCAAGTGATTTGTAGCAGTCTTCTGTCCATGTTCGGTGGATCCCACTATTCTTTGAACATCTTCTTCTGACTGGCGGGCTGATAGAAGGGAACTTACTATTTCCTGGCGAGCTTGACTGCACGGCCAGTCACATAGGGGAGTCCCATGATTAGGACAAGTGGATCTTGCATCTCTTCGAGGAATCTGTAATCATCGTCCCCTTTTACAGGCAGCTCCTTGGCCACATAGAATATGGTAGGCTGGCCGTCAAGATTAAGAACCTCTAGGATCTTCAACACTTCAATTGTTTGGCAGTCTACATTGGCTACGGGTTTGATGACCCCGAACGGGACCTTGATGTCCCCAAGTAGCTTTGTGGGGTTTAGTGTCCCCGGTTGAGGGTAAATATTTAGTTGGAGAACTCCGAGGTCTCCTTCTTCTTCAGCTATGAATGACACCTCTGGGGGAGCTATGTAGCCAGGCGGCGACGGAGGAAACTAGTCACTGGATTCTAGTTTCTTCTTGCCCTTATCTTGAGCAGGGAGGCTGGGCTTCTTTGACTTCTCTAGATATAGGGATGCATCTGACAAGTGACACTCGAACATCTCGAAAGAGTGTAAGTCAGCAAACACTCTTTCTTCTTTCCCGTCCCGGGGGTACTTTATGCGTTGGTGGAGGGTAGAAGCAACCACCTGATTTTCGGGCAGCCATGGTGATGTGAAACGGTTGATGATTACTCTAGATTTACATGGGTGTTATTTTTAGCCAATAAAAGTGATGCCTGTAGAAATGCCCAAAGTGGCACTAAATTCCTAATTTTCTTTCTTTTTATTCTTTTCCCTCCTCTCTCCTCCCTCATTCTCACCCTCTCTTTCTCTCTCTCGTTCTCTCTCCCCTCTGCTCCTCTCGATGCGGGGCGCACGACCTTGGCGAGCTGGCTGAGGCGGGGATGCGATGGAGTGAACTTGGAGCGTGTTGGAGTGGCGGATGGGGCGTAGCATGGCGTGATCCCTCGGTGGATTCAAAGCCAGTGCAGTTTGTTCGTTTGGCGATTTTCCATATGGTTTAGTCGCTTCGGCACTCGAAATTTTTGGTGGAGGTAGGGAAATGGATCACCTACTTCCCCTCTGCATTCCCTCGCAGTTTTACGCTGAACGGTGCGTGCACGAGTGGGTTTCGTTCATTTTTGGGAAAGGCATGCTCGGGGGATGTGTGTTGGGTTCACTAGAAAATGGCAACGATTTTTCATCTAGTTAGTATCATTGTGACCCCCAACATGTTAGCATTCCAGATCTGCTGATTTCATTGCGATTGGTTGTCATTTGGGGCCGGTCCGAGCACGGGAACCCTGGTGACCCAATTAGGGATGATTCAGTGGAATCACTCGTTTCTTGTGATTTAGTTGTTGCATGGATCCCTTTCGGGTTGTGGAAGGCATTTTTCATTGATTAGGGTTCATTCTCCATCGTTTAGACACGATTGGGACGTGGAACGGCCGGATCCGGCCATTCCCATAGTTTTCTCACCGTATCCTGCTAGCGGTCGTTCTAGAGACTATTTCTTGTCTCTGGTGGCCCTATGATAGACCGCTACACTCTATAGTGTGTCGGTCAGTTCTAAGTCTACTTAGGCTGGCGGCCTAAATTTAGACCGCCTCTTGCCTCTAGCGGCCCTATGGTGGACCGCCAAGCTTCGCTGTTTCTCAATTTTAATGTAAGTCGGTTCGAGCAGGCAACCCTTGCTTCGACTGCTTCCTTTCCTTGGTGGCTCTTCCTTGGACCGCTATGGTTTGTTTGACCGAGTCAACATTTTAAGTCAGTTGGCCTTGGCGGACCATCCTTCGACTGCCTATGTACTGTAGTGGCCTAAGTCATGACCGCTACAGTCCATTTGGCTTAGGTCTATAGGTTAAGGCGGTTAGAGTAGTAGTTCATTCTTAGACTACGTAATCCTTGTAACGGTTCTATTATGGACCGCTGGGTGGTTTGACTGGGTAGATCGGTTCGAGGGTTGACTAGGCTTAGCAGCCTTGCTTATGACCGCTACAGTCCCCTAGCAGCCCACTTTATGACCGGTAATGTCCCTTAGCAGGCCAGTCTATGACCGCCAGAGTCTGGGATTTTCGTGTGGAGGAGCGGCTCTTTTGCTGACTGCTTGGCTTACTTAGCAGGAAAGCGATCGACTGCTTATGCCCCAGAGTGATATTTTTGTTGTTTTGGCTTCTAATTGTCTTGGCTTAACCTTTTGGTTTGCCCATTGTCCCGTGGATGTCTTTTGACGTCCTATGAGGGCTGAGACCATGTTATAAGGTATCTAGGAGTGCCTTTGTGTTGATTTGTGTCCCGTGCTGCTTCAGAGTCATTATTGGTTTTCGGTCAACCCAGTAAGATCCAGTGGTTGACACATGACCTCGTGAGTGTCTTGGATATTCTGGATAGAGTGAGACATGGTTGTGGATGCCTTGAAGTGCTGTTTTACCTCAATTTATGTTTCCAGGTGTTTTGAGGGTCTTGGTGTTCCCTCATGTTCCGTGATTTGTATTATACGGAGTCGAGAGTCCTTGGTACAGCCTGAGGGGTTGAGGACTTGTGTTTTCTCGTGTCTTTGCCTTAGGAATTAGGCTAGATTGGCGGCTTGTTACCACTCTTGCACGACGATCTTGACCTCGAGTCATGAGTCTCAAGGATCATTCTGTCAGCTGGTCTAGTTGTCTGTCCGGAGTCTAGTGGCAGTCTTGCATGCTTCCTTATGCTTAGTGCTTCGTAGTACGTGGGACAGTGCGTGCTAGCCTATTTGTATGCTAGCACTCGTGTTTTGGAGTCTTTGTGTCTAGTGAGCCTCCACTAGTCGTAGCCCGACGACCTCAAGTGTCGGCCCACCTGGGGGTGGTCGCGGGGCAGTTCCCAACTCAGACAATTTTTAGGCTAGTTTTCGTCGGCTCCCTTGCTTAGTAGTAGTGTCCTACTGGGGGAGAAAACTAGCTAGAGGCCTGGCTCAAGACAATGAGCTTGTGTGTGCACACGTGGTCAGGGGTGTTTGGATAAACATCGAGGGGCATGACCCTGACTAGTTACTCGTTACTGTAGTTCCTGGTTCCGTTCAATGTGTATCTCAGTCTCCGCCGTCTTTGGTGTCCGCAGCGAGATACTAGTGGCGTGGTGTAAGACGTCAGTGGACACGTCTGGCTGTTCTTCTAGTGAGGAGGTGCTTCCGTCACGTGATGCGTGACTCCCGTGTTTCTCGTGCTTCATGTCGTGACCTTCCCTAGTTAGTCTTCTCTTGGTCTAGCCCGTGGTCAACTTAGGCTGTCGTGCACGACACTCTAGTCAAGTGTATGTGTTAGTGGCTCTTGTCTGTGTAGGTCGTTTGTAGGGCTTTTGCTTGTCTTCGTGGGCCTTAGCTTTAGACATGGTGCCTGGTTGACGGATCGGTAACTCCTAACTTCGTGAGATCAGGGTTCACCCTTCTGTTGCCGTTTGGAGTAGCTTACGCAGCCGTACGTTGTCCGGTAGTCATGTTTCTGCCCTTTACGACTTTTCCCTTTTTTTTTAGCTGTTCCTACTCCTCCTTTTTACGGCTTTCCTTTATAGCTTTACTGTTGTAGTTTAGCACTGCTGTTATTGCCTTTCCTTCCTACTTTACGGCTTTCCTATTTAGCTGGTGTTTAGCGTATTACTACATTGTTTCTAGTGGGGATCCACGTGACCCCTACTGGGGGAGGGGTTTAGGAGTACCAAACCCAGCCCCTGGGTTGGTCCACCTAATCCCTCCCTTCCCTACTCTGTAAATAAAATAATAAAAATTCTTGCATGGGTTTACACAGACCAAGTTTAGCCCTCAACTTGGTCCACCTAAACCCTCCCTGACCTTTCATATTCCCCTATAAAAACCCCTTAGGAGCTCAAGGGGTAGGGGCATGCATGCAACACGCAGACATACAGATGCAGGCATACTGACACCAGCAGTGGACGCAAGGAGCTAAGCGTGCGCATTGGCTTGTTAATCGGCTTACACACGCCGAGGGTATGCCACTCACACTTCCCTCGTACTACGTTTAGCCATCTCACACAAGTCCTTCCCCGTCGCATATAAGGCGTTATGAGAATGGCAAAAGCACCCGCATCTCGGGTCTGCCCGCGTCTGACAACCTACGACGGCCACACATATGCCATGATGTCGCATCTACCTCCGTCACAGGGACACGTGCCCAATGCTCGTACTGAGCCGGCCGCTAATCGCTCTGACCACTGATTCGAGCGAACTGGACCCTGGCCCGAAAGTGATGAGAATCAACACCAGGCACTAACATTTTTATTTTGCATCAGTTTATATTTGTATCCTTTAGTTTCTATTTATACCCTTGGGTTAATTGAGTTTACAATTGTATGACATTATAAGCCAAAGTGTTAGGCATTAGGAGTTAGTGGGTTTCTTTGTAAAAAGTTCAAGTAGGTCCAGCGGGGGCCCCACCCTCTCTCTCATTGGGCCACTTGGCTGATAGGGCCCATAGGGGCTGGTCCATGGTCCACCTTGGACTTGGACTAAGGAGAGGAAAGAAGAGAATTCAAAATTCTCTTCTTAAGGTCAAGGGGGTGCCCCCCTTTATAGTATTTTTAATTCAAGTTGTAATCTATTTATTATCGCCATTTGACCACATGGGAGAATACTTCTCCTATCCCTTATTTACCCCTCCCTAACCCTAGATCTGATAGTAATTAGGTCTTTTGGTTAGAGGTATATAATCCTTGTATTTTTCATTTTGTGGGAATTAATGAAGAAAAATTACATTTGCACAAGAGCAAGCCTTGGGCGCCCCCTCTCTCTCCTCTCCCCTTGTAGCTAGATTGTTGTGTTCTCTTAGGGTGGATTTCCTAAAAAACTAGTGGATTCTAAGTTGTATCACCTCTCTGGTTGTGAAGCTCAGCCACCGCCGCCATCGAGCCGCCATCGCACCACCACCATCTCGCCATCGTAGATCTATCACTTGCTGGATAGAAGCTTGAATCCCAATTTTTTCCTCCCAATCAGGAGATCAGATCAAGCTGAAAATTGGAGGGTGAGTTCCCCACGTTGTTAACTCACTCCACAAAAAATTTCACATCATTCTCCCTTCGTTTACATGTCTATCCCCCACCGAGTGGGGATACGACTCGGTTAGGGTCACGAGTTTCGAGGTCGACTGGTGGACTAAGTGGTCGAACCGCTAGCATCAATCACAACTCTGAACGTATGTAGAACTGTCATGATGGAGAGTGGGCCACCAGTAGCCTTGTCGCAGCAGGATCCTTGTAATCGACCTCCCCCCTGTTGACTCCCATTTATGGCCAATAAGTTAGGTCGTCCCCTTACTCATCTAAATGATGCTCCAAGTTATCCACCTTTGTTGAACTCCTTGGATAATTTTGAGGTCTCTTTCGTGGGTCATTTCCTCCTTGGTTGGGTCTGGTTCCTCATCCTTTTTCGCTGGACGAAGTTTAGAAAACTCTTCATTTCATTTGTCACCCTTTGGTCCATAACGCATCAGGCCTAGTGTGTTACGGTCATATAACGCACCTTACATAGTCCGTTATCTTCTCTCAGGACCCAAAAGGGCAGCGTCTCTCCCATCATCTTATCCTACGTCTCATTTACCATCTCTGTTATTTAACGGACCAATCTCAATCCATCAGTGGCATCATAACGCCCTTTCCCCAGTCCGTTACCTTCTCTCAGAACCCAAAGCCATCATCTCATCCCATCGTCTCATCTTCTGTCTCTTCTATCATCTTAGTTCTATAACGCATCAGGCCTAGTGCGTTACGGTCATATAACGCACCTACAGATGACTGTTACATAACCAAGGTCACCGTCTTCCCCATCCTCTCATCTTCCATCTCACCTATCATCTTCATTGTTTAACGGATCTTCATCCATCCGTCACCATTACCTTAACGCTCTTGTCCCCGTCCATTATGTTCTCCAGAGTCCTGTTCCGAAGTGTTCGCTCATTAGTCTTATCTTCTGCTGGATAAGGTTGGGTAACAGACTGTCCTTGGCACGTTAATTCCTTGTAGCGGTCTATCATGAGGCCGTTATATCAAGCAGAAGTGTTTTATCAGAACTGCTCTTTCTCTGCTACTTCGTGGTCGAATTAAGAGTTTGATCTGTTGATTTCTCCCTCAAATCTCATCCTTAGAACCTTCTGTTTGTTTCTATAGACTCTTGGGAGTATTATCTTCAAGAGTTTGCTAAGAAACGTCCTCCTTTATAGCTGGATTCTCTCCAACTCGTCCAGGGGCTTAAGGGCCTATAAATAGAACCCTTGACCTCATGGCTTGAAAGAGGAGATTTCTGGAGTTCGCGACGAAGTGCTGCTGCATCCTGGAGCTAGGACCAACCAAGGAAGGTTGCATCCCACGTCCATCTTCATCCAAAGTCTAGGGAGTATTAGTTTTAAGGGTCTAGTTTAGTTAATTCTTTCTTTAGTCAATTCCCTCTTCTCCTAGCATCCATGGCATGTTCCCCCTCCTTTTACCACGTTCTTCCATCTACTGCATGCATTTAAATCTCCCTCTTATCTTTTAAACACCCCAGAGGGATTAAAAAAAAACAAACATCCCTGGTATTCCCCTTTCCTTTGACTCCAGAACGCTACAGGTGCGTTGTGGCCTTTCTGAGGATTGCGTAGGCTATTTTTTGGTATTTTTTTGAATTTATGAAATTTTGTGTAGAAAAATCAAATTTGATGAAATTTCCTAATTTCCTTATTTTTTTCCTTTTCTTTTAACCGTTTCCTCTCTCCCCTCACATTTCTCTCATTTCTCTCCCTCTGTTCTCTCTCATCTCTTCTCCACTCCCCCAGGCGTGCGACTGTGGTGGAGCTGGGTGAGGTGGTGACGCTGTGGAGCTGACCTGAGGCGTGATGGCGCGAGTATAGGAGCGTGGCATTGGCGCGATCCCATTCGTGGATTCAAAGCCGGCGTGGGTTGTTCGTGTGATCATTTTCGGCGAGGTTTGGCTATTTCGGCTCGCAAGATCTTCGGTAGAGGAAGGGGGATAGATGCCCTACTCTTTTCCTACATTTTCTTACGATTTGGAGCCGAACGGTGTGAGTTTGAGTGTGTTTTCTTTTGTTGGGGTGAAAAGTATGTTTTGGGGTGTTGCACTAAAATCGCCATTCCAGGTGATGATTTTCGGTTCAAATGGTAGAAACTAAACCCCCAACTTGTCAAGATTCGTTTCCCATCAGTTTGATTGCGTTTGGTTGTGATTCGGGGCCGGTAGGAGTCCAGTTACCCTCGTGAGTCATTTTGGGTCAATTTAAGGAAATCGCCCATTTCTATGTCGGTTTGTGGTTTGTTGGCCCCTTCCGGCTTGTGGAAGGTCGGCAATGTGATTTCAGATGTATCCCTATTGTTCTGGAGATGATTGGGACGTGGAATAGGATTTTCCACATATTTTTTTATTTTTCAGGTTTACGCACTGTATCGTGTGGTCACATTCATCGAAAGTGATGAACTGCTGGGCAGTTGGGAATGCATCCCATGTGATGGGCGTGATCCTTTGTTAATGTGACCTAGGTGATGACCGCGTTCTTGTATTTTCTTGCTTGAGGTTCTGGCTTTTTAGTATCGCGACCCAGGCGATGGCCACGAATCTGGTGTTATCGCGCTTGAGGCTATGGCCGCGCCTATTAACGTGACCTAGGCTTGTGCCGCGTCAACACATTGACGTGCTTCAAGTGTTGCACGCATTCTGGTGTGTCATCGCGACCCACGGCAAGGGCGAGTTAACCATCACGACACAGGCGTGCACCATGTTAAGGTCTTTGGTTTTCAGGGTATTATTTGAGCTATCTCGGGCTATGGTGAACCCAGGATTCAGTGCCTTGTTGGCCTTTGACTCAATGGATGCCTTGGGTGTTCTGTGAGAGTCATTGCAGTGTCTCGAGGGATCCCAGAAGGATGGCTTCATCCCTAGCTGTGTTCGGCATTTCTCTCGTGTTTATTGGCTTGGCTTTGACCCCTTGGTTAGCCTATTATACATGGATGTCGTGGACATCCTATGAGGGCTGTGACTGAGTTATAGGGAGTTCAAATGTGTCATTGTACCGAGTAGTGGTTTTGCATTTATTCGAGGGTCATTATGATTTCTGGTCAACCTAGTTGTGACCCAGCAGTTGACACGTGACCTCGTGAGTGTCTCAGTTATCCGGTATGGATCGAGACTCTAAGTTTGGACGCTTGGAGGTATCATCTTACCTTTATTTGTGTGCCTATGTGGTCTGAGGGTTTTGATGCTCCCTCATGTTCCATGGTTTATGTTTTATCATGGCTTTTGGCTTAAGGACTAGGCTGATTAATGGTATGTTGCCGTGTTGTGCGACGATCTTGACTCGAGTCGTGTGACTCAAGGATCATTGTGTGTAGGTCTAGTTGACTATCTTGAGTCTAGCGATAGTTCTGTGTACGGTCCTGTGCTTCATGGTACGTGTGACAAGTGAGTGCTTACCCTGTCTATACTTCGATGTTTCTGTTTTGAGCCTCTGTGTTTAGTGAGCCTCCACTAGTCGTAGCCTAATGACACTTCGTGTCGGCCCACCTGGGAGTGGTGGCGGGGCGAGTTCCCAAGAGATGGTTTTTAGGCTAGTTTTCATGGGCCCCCTTGCTTTGCAGTAGCATCCTACTGGTGGGAAAAACTAGCTAGAGGCTTGGCTCAAGGCATTGGGCTTGTGTGTGCACACATGGTCAGGGACATTTGGACGAGCACTGACGAGCATGCCCTTTACTAGTCACTCATTACTATTGTTCCTTGCACTTGGTACAGTGTCTCAGTCACCGTGTTCGAGGCGAGTGTGAGATGCTTGATGCGTAGTCGCAGATGTCAGTGGACGCATCTGGCTTTCATTCTTGTGAGGAGGTGCTTCTGTCACATGACACATGACTTGTGGTTTTGTGACCAGTTCTCTGTCATGGTTGACGTGGTGCTTCCGGTAGCCTATCTCTGGCTTCTCGTGGCTTGTGTAGCGTACACGACGGTGAGGTCGTGTGTGCCAGTGTTTTGGGTAGTGTTTCCCACATCTGAGAGGTCGTGATGTAGAACCTATATGTCTATTGTACCAGGACGTGTTATGGCAATGTAATCAGAGTTTCCTTGTGTCAGTTTGGTGATTCCTGACTGCGTGTCTGGGAATCTGTGTTCTTACCGATTAGGAGTAGTTTATAGGGCCGAGGTCTTATCGGCTACCGTGGTTTGTTCTGTACAGCTTTCCTCTTTACTTCCGTCATTGTTACTCTTACTCCTACTTACTGCTATTGCTCTTATTGTTCTTACTGCTGTTACCGCTTTGGTTTCTTGGTGGAGATCTGTAGGACCCCTACTGAACTAGTGACATGAGGCTCACCACTGACTTTTTAGGTGTGGCTGCTCTTCTTCCTCGTGGTCTGGAGGTGCGATTAGTGGTTCATAGTTGCCAGCTTTGCCAGTGTTGGGCTTCCCTCGACTTGAGGGTACATTCTCTTTTCTTGTTGGACTGTACTTGTCTTTGAAGCTCCAAGACGCCCATAACTTCAGAGAAGGGGCTGTAGAGTTTACCGAATATGTATTATTCAACTACGCCCCACTCCTTATTTTGGCCGGCATCTACCATAGCGTCTACGCCTCCCGCTATGGGTATTCTATTTCAAAGGGACTCTGCTGCGGAATGATTGAAGTCTTCAGTGCAGAGACCAACACTTTTTACATGGCGGAGGGCGCGACGTCACTAGACCTGTGGAGCCTCAGCCAGTTGAGCGGCTTGCCTATAGATGGGGAGCCTTATGAAGAGGTGTGCCTCCCGGACTTGATTAAAGATGAAACTGCTGGGGATGGCTACTATTCTCTATGATACTCATATCGGTACCTGATGAAGGCGCACTGAGAGCTATATCAGTCGGCCCATGGTGAAAGGCAGCCTCGCCGTGGGGACAGAAAGAGGGTCAGGATGACCCTGTGGCTGCAATACTTCTATGACGGGCCAAAGCAGTATGAGGACTTCCCATGTGTCAACATCGTTGTTGCCCGCAAGAAGCGTGCGAAGCCCAAGATGGATGCGAAGATTCCCTCCAGGGGGCGACAGAGCCGGCCCAACCCGATGGCAGTCGATCCCCTGACGCACTGCGCGGCGTATTTAACATACTAGCTGTGCTCATTTGCAATGCTATACGGAGATGAAACAGTGATCCAGCCAGATGTGATTTACCCGGTGTGCCAAATGGCGTGGGGGATCAAGTTGTCTCTATGTCCAGCCACCCTTTGCCTGATATATAAAGGGCTGGGGGATGTCAGCACCCATCAGTTCCCGCGGCAGGCCCGATATGTATGCCCGTTGCATTTCTTCAATGCGTGGGTTTGTTCTCTGTTTCCGGAGTTCATCCCGCATGCTATCCAAGACTGGGGGCTCGTGTCGTGGATGCTTGAATTTGCCAATGCTGAGCCGGCCCCTACTTCTATGCATCTATATGATATCCGGGGCCGATTGACAACAGTTCCTTAAGACGCCACTGGGACTATTCATTTTTGGGCTCTGGCTGCGCACTTCAGCCCCCTGGTGAACAGCAGAAGAGAGTGCAAGGATGACCAGGTGGAGAAGTATGTCCACCCAATTAGCCAAGCAAATGTGGTTCATCCGCTGCTGGAACCGGGGCTAAGGGACTGGGCGTTGGCCATCCGTCCCAACGTGCTGGCATTCAGAAAGGGGGAGATGTTACTGCTGGAGCCGTATTACCCCTTCCGCTTTGGTCAAAATTTCGGCTATGACCAGCATATTCCTGTGCACAGTGCCCGATTCGGCTTGGTGATGCGGACCCTTCGGGGAGGCTTGGTCGTAGAGAATGCCAGAGTCTGGTGGGACTTCTTCCACCGGGCGGACGCCGCCACCTTCAGAGTACCAGCCCCTGGTCGCGTCCCTCGGGTGACACCTGAATACGTAAAGTGGTGGAATGCCCGCACGGCCTTTTATCAGTCTCACAAGACCAACTGCTGGGATGGGGCAGAGAGAAGATTCTTGAGCCAACAGTCCGTGCCCGTCCTTGACATCGACCCAGAGCACCTCCTACGCCTATGGCGTGGCAAGAGCAACGATGTGACTGACTACATGATCACTCGCAAGGTGGCCCAAGAGGGTAGATTGGTGCCACAGGCCAAGCTGCCTTCGGTGGCGAAGGATGACTTTAAGAAGACCTTGCGGGACCTCTGCCGCATTGAATCGGACTGCCTGGAGCTGATTAATTATCCGCTACCGGTAGAAGAAGAAGGCACTCCCGCCACCAGCTAGCGGGCTGAGAAGGACTTGATTTGCCCCTACCGCACATTCGTGAGGAGGGAAGAGCGGAAGCCGTAGAATTATGAAGACACTACTTGGTTCTACGTCCTCCTGCGGATGCATGGGCTGACAGTTGAAGCTTGGCCAGCGGCCATCCTGGGGTAGCGTCTGCATGTCGCCTACCATTATGCCGAAGGATGGGGGATGGATCATTTTAACTTATATTGCCATCTGTCTGCCAAGAAACATGCAGACTTAGCCATCCTTGTCGATCACTGCCAGACGATCGGGGATGTGTGCTGGCTGGTTTGAGAGGCCGCCCGACGTGACAAAGAGTCGTCCCTTAGTTATTGGCTGATATCACTGCGGCTCTATACCGTCCCGCACGGTATTTGGCATTTCTCTTCCTTTGCGTTCATGGCTGCCCATTTTTTTAGGGTACTGGATGTTAATTAATTCTTCACTTTTCTTGTCCTTCCTCTTCACAGATCATCCGGACAGCATGCAGATGGCAACTTATCACAACCTCCACCAGCAGGTAGAGAAGCCGGCGCATTTTGAAACGGCGCCATTGGCCCTAACTACAACTCCCCTGCCTCCACCCGCAAAGAGGTCCCAAGCAAAATCACCCGTGAAGAAGTCTCTGGATGAGGCAAAGGCTGCAGGGCGGCGGGAGGCTAAGCGCCGGAAGACAAAGGCCGCCAAGGCTGCAAGAACTGTTCCCCCGCCACCTCTGGTTCCATCTTTCGAGGAATTCGAGGCCGGTCGAGCCAAACCGAGTCAGCCCACAGGTGAGATTCCTTTGTCAAAAGCGTCTTCCAGGTGGAGTTTATTTCTGTGTCGAAACGCGTCGCTTACACCTGGATGCTTTTACTTTTGCTCATCAGCTAGGGAGGAACCGATGCCCTCGCCGACCCCTGACGTAGGTGAGGCCTGGGTTGGGTCGGAGCCGCCGTCCACTCCAACTCCCTCGCCCAAAGCCACCAAAGGACCTGAAAAGGGGTCACCCATAGAGAAGGCATTGGCGGCCGCCAAAATAGTCGGGCGGAAGGGGCTTGAGCGGAGGAGGGTGGAGGCTGTTCGGACCGCTTCAGCTTCCCCCCCTCCTTCCATCCCCTCTTTCGCACAATTTGCCATGGTTCGGACTGAGTTTTCTAGGAGCGGCCTTGGACGTTTCCAAACGCACCCCGAGTGAGATTACGTTGATTAAAATACGTAAAAATCTGTATAGAATAGGGGTTTTTTTCAAAAAAAAGGGGTTAGTGCACTACGTGGCGCATGGCGTGGGCCCCGCCCGTGTTGCACGTGCTCTAATCAAAATTTAAAGACCGCATTCATCAATGACCAACGCCCCCCGGGGCCCAGACACGGTTGGGCACGGCGGGCACGGCGGGCGACCGTCGCCATCGCCATTGGCAGCAGCGCTTGCTCTCGGATGGCGAAGTGCGCAAGCTCAGACGCCTCTCGATCTCCCCTCGCCAACCTCTCCGCCAGTTCCCACTCCCCCCTTCCCCGCGCAGCTCCAGATGGCAACGATGGCGGCGGCGATGATGGCCCCTGCCCGCACAGCTACCCCGGCCGCCGCGGTGGTGGCGGCTCCGAAGCGCCCACACCTCTTCGCACGTTTCGGCCCTCGCGGCCCGGTGCTGCCCCGTCTCGGACGTCCAGCTACCTTCGCCTGCCTCGGCTCGTCTCCGTTGCATGGCCTCCCTCCCGGCGAGACCGCCGTCGTTTCTTCCCCGACGAGCTCCTCGGAAGCGGCCGTGGGCGGGTTCAACTATGCGATGGCCGGCTCCGGCGGGGGAGGCGGCGGCGGGAACGCCGTCGTCCGCGTCGCCGGATCCGCGGAGTCCACCATTGAGAGGGTAAACAAGCTCGATATTTTCATCTCTCTCTCTCTCTTTCATTCTGTGGCTGGATGGTTGTGTTGTGTACTATCTACACTGCAATCAACTTTTCGTTTCCAACCCTTGAAGAGGAAGCTTGCCGTTGACTGGAGAAGCTTTGATCCGTACACCTGCCTTTTATGTGTAGGCGGGTGGGTGGGGGAGGGGGGTGTTGATCCAGTCATTTCCTTTGCATATCTTCAGGTTGTACTAACCATCAGTCCGTCCATTACAACAAAACGACCCGCAACCATCGGAACAGTTGAATAACAAAAAGATCTTGGGAAACACCATCTGCAGTGTGATTGCGTGAAAATAGGAGATAAAAATGAATTGTTTTCTTAATCTTTAACGTGCTTGGTTTGAAGTTATTACCTGAAGAATATTTTAACTGATTTTTATGCCTTTTCTTGCTATTGGCATTGTACTGGCGTGCTCAATGTAACTCTTTCAGTGGTAGTTAGGTCAAGATTCTACTCAAAGCTGCTTTAATCCAAGCGTGTCCTTGCAGCAAATTGCATATCGATGTGAATTTACCTTTTGGGTATTTTGCTGAAATAGCGCTACTACAGATTAGATTACACACTTGGCATTGCAAGAAATGGATATTGCATGTTTTATTTTGGTGAATATGCGGTACCATCCACCATTCCATCTCTAAGGGGAGGAAAAAAGAAATACATTTGTGTGTATCAATGTATGCTCATTGCATGACAATATGTGTGAATCTGCCACCACCAGTCATCTTGCATTAGTTAATTCAAGCACATCTTAGTTAACCCTTAATGAATAGTTAAAATCACAAGAATACCCCTTCTCTTTACATTGTAAGAAAGGAAAGAGAGGGCAAGTTGGTTATTTTACCTAAGGATATTTTGGCCGGTGATCCTCTTTTTCCCCCATGTGCTCGAGAGGAATAGTCTGTATGTATTTGAAGGATGACCAATGTCATTAAGCATGAGTAGAAGATTTGAAACATCCAAGAATGGTGTACATGCGAAGCAGTGGTGAATGTGTAAATTGTTCATAGCAGTACCAAAAAAATTTTCCTTTCTAACATTAGCTATGTTCTTGAGTTCATTTTAGAAATTATACTTTGCATTTATTTCCAGCACCCATGCCAAGTTCCTCATATTTTGTTTCTTGTCCATCCTATGAACAGGTTATCTTTGACTTCCGTTTCTTGGCACTGCTAGCTGTTGGAGGTTCTCTAGCAGGTTCCTTGCTGTGCTTCCTAAATGTAAGTTTTTCTTTCAATCTGCCCACAAGCTTCAGTAAGAAAGTTTCAGTTATAGTTTCTGTTTGAACTGGAATTTAGCATCATATATACTCTTCTGTTATGCTGCGGCATTGGAGTAAAGCTGCTGAAATATTTGTTTGATTGCCTTTTCTGCTTCTTTTTATAGCCTTAGGCTCATTTGATGGAATTAAAAAGTTCAATTCAGTGCAACATTCAACATACCGGCGGACTGGAGACTGCTTATCTTGATTCAAATGCATCAAACTTGATTAGATGTATTGACGATTCATCAGCATCATGATTATTTTCATCTTCTTGCATTAGAAATGTTTTTGAAAGGCGGGGAGGTGGTTTCATATTGAGAGGGAAAGTCCGTCAATGTTGAGGCATGGACAATTCCAATGCATGAAAATACAGGAGAGATGAAGCCTTGACCTTTTAGAAAGTAAGGCTGGAGAATCTAGTTTCAGATAGGGAAGGGAGATTCTCAGAAGAGCTTCAATAAAATATCAGAATGTGATATTTGCAGAACTTTCATTCCCCAACTGATGGTCAGAGTATGAAAATAGAGAGCGATGTTACCATATTTAAGTCTCCTTGGTGACGCTCATCACCACCTCGTGTCTATTGCCTTCAATTCCCTAAACACCATGTTGGATACACGTATCTGTCTCATAAGGCTGTATAACTTCTATGCTTTTGTATTTGTATGTTCATCTATGCCAAGGGCATGGAAATTTACAGTTCTTTGGTACTGTAAATGAAACGTAAAAGACTCTGGCATAGATGCAATATGGTTAATACTGGCTTAACATAATAAAGAGACTTTTTCTTGTTTCCATGACCAGATTGCTCCTGAAAATCCAAAGAGCAGATACTGGTCAAAAGGGGATCCGCCTCCACAGTTTTATTGAGCATCAAGATCCACCTCTGCAGAAACTTTAAACCAGATGGCCCCAGTCATAACTTTACCTTATGTTTGACATAACTGATGTCCTTGTTATCTGGACTGGACTTCAATAAATTTCATCTATGGATAAACATTTTTTTATCATTTTTTCAGGCTATGCACAACCACACTGAATATCTTTTGAAGCCTCTGAAGTTCAACTACAAATTATCGATAGGAGGCAAAATTTTGTGGCCTTGAACAAGATCTAAAACAGAAAGGGATATTCAACAACTAGGAAAGATGGATTAGTTTTGGACTACTGTAGAAATTTTATTGGAATAGTTTGTTGGAGCTCATTTGTGAATAATATTGTAGGATCATACTGGATCTTTTTAACCCTGATATTTTGCTTAACGTGCATTGCACTTATGATCTCATTTAATTCTTGGCAGCATGCTTTTCATTTTTGCTAGATCAAAACTTATTTATAAAAATTGTCTAGGTGTGGTATGCTTGTTCAATGATGTTGTTTCTTTGTTGTGAATAGGGGTGTGTTTATATTGTCGAAGCCTACAAGGTTTACTGGTCAAGCTGTGTAAAAGGGATACACACAGGGCAGATGGTATTGCGATTGGTGGAGGCCATTGGTGAGGGACTCTGGATTCATTTAAATAGATGATTCATTTATTGTTTTCCACTTCTGTTGACGGTATGCAATTTGATTTTGTTTAATTTTAATTTCACTGTGTTCCTGAGCTTTTTTGCTGAAATAGGCTTGCTTTGAACCTCTAGATGACACATCAATTTGTTTCCATTTGCAAATGTTTCTGATTCAGAAAATCAATAGGCTTCATCTCTATTGAAATTTGTTCTTACAATTTATTGCATTATATGGGTGATATTTAGTGGCCATGTCCTCTGATTCTTTGCAATAGATTATCCTATTCTATCTTTTCTTCATTGTCCCAAGTCTCGACAACAGAAAGTTGCCCAATCTCCCTCAATTTTGCGAGACTTCTTTTGCACTCTTTTCTCCTCCTTACATGCTTCTGTAATTATCATATAGCTTGAATCACTCTGTTGATTTTTGTCCCTTACAATTTATTGACCATCACCTTTATATCCCATTCATGAACACATAAGAATTCACTTGGTTTGTGTTCTCTTTTCCAGGATGTGTCTCCTCAGCTAAAGAATGCATTAATGCATAGAAATTAAGTCCCCCCCAGTATATATTCAAGTTTAATTTTGTGAAACACTGTGACGACGATGTCAGTATTTTATTGAGGAGACATTAGGATATTGATTCAAATATACTTTTTCCTGATTCATGGCATGGATCACTAATTATCCATTGTCCCAGTGTATTCACAGTTGAGTTGTGGCAAATGCTGCTGCTGCTGCTGCTGCTCTCTCTTTCATATTTTGATTACTGATGCATGTTGGCAGCCACAGAAAGAAGAAATTCTAGACATGTTAGTAGAGGGGTCAGGTTTGGGAGTCATCCTTTGCAGTAGTCATATGATATAGTGCTTTTCCATTGGCAAAAGGTTTCTTATGCATGCTGTAGTTCTCTCCAAGGCATTATGAGTAATCCTCTGACTCACCTATTTGTATAAAGAAAAGTTGTCTGTTTAGGGAGAGTGTTCACCCAGAGAAAGTGCTTCAGTTATTCTTAAGTTGTTCTCCACTGCTGTTCAAAAATGAGCCTCTGTTACCAGAAAAAATAATTGAAAATTTTGATGGAAGGCCAACCAGTGGAAAGGTCAATTTATCTATTGGGCACAGGTGTCAAGTTTGAGCATGAGTATTTTCAACGTTTCCTTTTCTTTTTGACCTTTAAAAGAAACTGGATTTATAGTTTTAATGGTTATTTTTCACCATTTATAATGAAATGAATCGTTTTTTCTTCAGATGTTTATCTTGCAGGTACAGTGATGTTGATATTTGGCATGGGCTTGTATGGGTTATTTATCAGCAATGATGACCCCACTGTGCCATCAAACATGGACCGTGCTCTTAAAGGTTCTTCTTTGTTTGGGATGTTTGCTATCTACATATTACTATCAACATGATAATATCTTCTCTGGTTGTCTTTTATGGTTGTCTTTTATAAACTTGACTTTTATGCTTGTCGTGCATGCAAGCATTTACTTGTATTTGTCATCTTTCTATTTGTGCAAGCATTTTTAATAAGGATGACATATTGACACATGAATGTTCTATGTTCCCTTTTGAGTGTTTCTTACGTAGACTGCATGGTGGTTTTGAGGTTTTGTTAGATCTCTGAAGTTTTGCATATCTAGCTGATTATTGAATCTCTTAGCATGTGTTGTGATATCTGATTTTCCATTGCCTCGTGTTTTATTGGTCACATCTAGCCCACCTCACCGGGAATCCCATTGAAAGTCATATCTTCTTGCTTTGTTAAATGTGAGTTCCTCGGTACTTTGCCGAAGACAATTGTGCTGCACCTTTATGATATTTTCATTTCTGTGTAGTGTAGCACAAGATGTGAGATTGTACCGGATGGAGGAGCACTGTTAATGGGATGGATGGAATAATAGATTCTAGTTGGTTGGGTCCTCTTTGGACAGGTCCTAGGATTTTAAATTGTTAGTGGACCTTGAGTAATGTTGTTGGATCTATTTATGGATGTGTTGAGTGTATTCATAGGTTCTGACTGGGTGTGGCTAGTATGGTTGGATCTGATTTATTGGGTGGTGATGATTTGACTTTGGTTGTTGTTGCTTTGATTTATGGTGTAGGCGTGGGCTTCAAGAATAAAATTTTTGGACTTAGTTTGGAAGGAAAGGGGAGTAAATTGCATGCTTACTACCATTTCGTCTCTCATGGATAAGGAGGCAATAAAGAGGGGAAAGTTGAGAATATGCTGGTGTCGAAAAGGGTTGGAGAGAAGCCACACATGAATGACAGAGTTTCTGTTCTATGAACATTTGGGATGCAGTGCCTACCTGCAGGAAGGATGATTATGGGCATCCACTAGAGAAGGAAAGGTGGCAATAACCGTAATCTCGAGTCCTTGGAAGTTGGAACCAAGGCCAGTGTAGGATTAGTGGCGCCAGCTGTCATCAGCCTCAGCGGTGCCTCAATGGAAAACAGGGGAGACACATCCAACCAGCAGATTCTTGGGCGTTGTGGCTGGTGAGGGAAAACAATATTGGTTGAGGATGAGCTTAAGCATGAAATCTCATTTGCAGCAACTACTTGCTATGAGGAGACCTCCTATCTTCTTTCTGAGTGTGTCCCGACCCAGGGGCCGCTCGCCCAGAATTCACTAACGGACCTCCTCTACCCCTCCGGTGAGGGGTCCTCCGCTGTATCCCCTTCTGTATCCACCTTTTCCCCTTTTTCCTCCTCTTCATCAGAGTCTAGTAATCATGCTAGTTGTTCTTACTCTTATAGTTCTAAGAGTCCAGGGGTAGCTACTAGAAAGTCCAAGGGCAAGCAGATTCCCCATAGATTTCTCAGAGAACTAACCAGGAGATGCCAAGCTTGCCTAGCCATTCCCAAATTCATAAAGGATCCGATTATCTTGCCGGAAATAGAATATGAGGATGAATGTGCTATTAATGAGGGTTTTGGCGTCTACGAGATTATGAATGATGAAGACCCTATTGAAGAGGGGGATGAAGAGTACGAAGAATATGAGGACGAGGCTGACGCATTTGCTAGTGGATTGAGAAGGTTCGACGAACCGTCAGCCTCAGTAGAAGAACCAACCAAAGAAAATAATCTGGGTACTGAGGAAGACCCTAGGATTATCCTCATCAGTCAAAACTTGTCGCCCTCTGAAGAAGAGGCACTTATTTTAGTTCTTCAAGAGTACAAGGACACGTTTGCATAGAGTTATGAGGATATGCCCGAATTAGATCCTACGCTCGTTGAACATAGACTTACACTTAAGCCAGGGTCCATTCCGGTCAAACAGCGATTGAGACGCTTCCATCCAAATATAACATTAAAGATGAAGGAGGAGGTCGATAAACTTCATAAAGTCAGATTTGTTAGGGTCATCCTCTATCCTAATTGGGTGGCGAACATCGTCCCGGTGATGAAGAAGGATGGAAAGGTCAGAATTTGCATAGATTTCTGGGACCTCAATCATGTGTGTCCTAAAGATGACTTCCCCCTCCCTCATATTGATGTGCTAATCGATAATACGGAAGGATATGAGACTCTCTCCTTTATGGATGACTTTTAAGGATACAATCAGATTCGTTTGGCTGAAGAAGATCAGGAAAAGACATCATTCGGTACACCGTGGGGAACTTTCTGCTATGTGGTCATGCCTTTTGATCTTAAGAATGCCAGAGCTACCTGTCAAAGGGCTATGATGGTAATTTTTCATGACATGATCCACATTTATATTGAAGTGTATGTTGATGATCTGGTTGTTAAATCAAGAACAAGGATCGAGCATCCTGGGGTTCTAGCCAAAGTGTTGCAAAATTCACGAGAATATAAGTTCAATATGAACCCCAAGAAATAAGTATTTGGCATTTCATCAGGGAAGTTACTTGGATTCATTGTTAGCGAGAGGGATATCGAGATTGATCCCAATAAGGTGAAGGCCATAAGAGAAATGCCTCCTCCTAAGAATTTGAAAGAAGTTCGAGGATTAATCGGGAGGTTACAATTTATTCGTCGATTTGTCTCCCAGCACTCACAAAGGTGTAGGTCGTTTTATGAGCTTACTAAGCCGGTAGTCAAATTTAATTGGGATGACAAGTGTCAAGTAGTCTTTGATGGATTAAAGGATTATCTCTCAAATCCTCCTGTCTTGAAGCCACCAGTTCCAAGCAAACCACTTGTTCTTTATCTATCTGTCTTGGATGACTCAGTAGGCGCTGTCCTAGCACAAGTTGATGAAGAAGGGAAGGAGAGGGCAACCTACTACTTGTCAAAACTTCTCAACCACTGTGAGCAGAAGTACACGACTATGGAGAAGACCTGCGCAGCTTTAGTCTAGGTAGTTCAGATGCTTAAACATTATTTCCTAGCTCACGAGGTTTATCTCATTGCTCGCATGAATCCCATTAAATTCCTTCTTGAAAAATCTATCCTCACCGATCGATTGGGATGATGGCAAAGCTTTCTTTCTCAATTTGACATCACCTATATTCAGTAAAAAGTGATCAAAGGCTACGCCATTGTCGAGCATCTTGCTCATCACCCTCACCCCCATTTGATCCTGTCTGTTCAGAATTTTCAGATGAGGAACTAATGTCTGTAAATCAACCTTTAGGTCAGATGTGGACATTACATTTTGATGGAGCTCTGAATTCTCATGGAAGGGGTATCGACATGGTTCTTCTAACACCAGAGGGTATCACCATTCCATTTGCTGCTCAGCTTGCTTTCCTTGTCACAAACAATATAGCTGAGTATGAGGCTCTACTGGCCGGACTACAAATCACTCATCAATTTGGTGTCACCCAGTTATGGATCGTTGGTGATAGTCAGCTCATTGTGCGCCAGGTGCTTGTTAAATGCCGCACGCTCGATCCCAAACTCAAACCCTACTAGGAACTCGCTTCTGCCTATGCCAAGCTCTTCACTAAACTAATCTTCGTCCATGTTCCTCGAAATCAGAACATCTTAGCTGACGCTCTTGCTTCACTCGCCTCATCTTTAATTTTTCTCCCCGAACGGGACTTCCACTCTGCTCTCATTCATAAGCGCCATACCCCTGCCACTAAGGATCCCACTTTTCTTAGCATTAAGGAGGAGGTGCTTAGGAAGATTAAGGAAGGTGAAATCATTCAGAACAAGGAGGTCATGCTGTTGGATCTAGAATAAGAATTGACTGACGAAGAAAAGCCATGGTATTACGAGATTGCTAAATATTGTTATGATCAGTCATATCCAGAAGAAGCTACTGCGGAAGAAAAGAAGGCCATTCGAAGAGTTGCCCAACGGTATACTTTGGTTGGAGGTGTGCTCTACAGAAGAGGGCTCACCGGTGTCTTATTAAGGTGTCTCGATGATGATGAATCTTGGAAAGTCGTGGAAGAGGCACATTCAGGAGTGTGTGGTGGTCATGTGAATAGCCAGATGTTAGCAAAGAAGATCCTTAGGCTAGGTTTCTATTGGCCCACTCTAGAAGAGGATTGTTCTCTCACCCCATCTACCCCCATTTCCCATCACCTATCACCACCCTGCTCATCCCAGTTCACAGGCAGCAGCCAAGGGTCGAGTTTCAGAGCCTACCCCAGAGTCACTACGCATCTTCAGGTGGTGTACTATACATTGCTGGAAAGATCATCAAGTCAGCTACGCAACGGAGGTGGTCTCGCGTCCATCCGAGCTCCGAGCTGCCCGGGAGAGCCGTTCTCCCCAAGCTGCACAGGACTACTCCGGCAGAGAACTAGAGCCCAAGTTCCAGTGCAACCACGGACATTCCTGAGAAGCTATGGGCATGAAACTTGGCTGAGGGCTTCTACTTCAAGTCCTCTGCCATCTCCAACAAGCAGAACTAATTTTGGAGCTCAGCATCAAAAGTTCCAAATTTTCCCTCCAAGGTGCGCCAAGTCAGCTTCCCTGAGTCTGAACTGACCCACCTCCACTATTCTGGCCCTCTTGATCAGCTCCGACGTCTGCCGATGACGTCGTTGGTCCCAGATCGAAGAAGACTTGACCACGGTCACAATGGCTCTGGTCTCGCCTTCAACAGAGCACGGGACTGTTTGTGGCTCCCCTGCCTTCCAGTAGCATCACTCTGGGAGCAACTAGAACCAGAGTAGTTCAGCTCTACTCCAGACCCTGCCCCGGCCAGCGACCTCGTTAGGAAATTCCAAGAAAAATCAGGCGTCCTCCTGGGTCAGGTCAAAAAAATTTGGCACCAGTTGCAGACTATTCTGAGGACGGTAGAGACCGTGGCGACAACATCTTTGACTATCTGTCTGGCGATTCCAGAAGCTGGCAGCACCGGCGGAGCTGGGCACGACGGCTACTAGCTCCATTTCCCCTCCCTGCCTGGCCGACTTACAGCCCCTCCCTGCGTGGAGGTAGTGTTTGGATGTAAAGCGCTTAACCTCTACCCCGAGATCCCCCCTCCTGTGCGAGGTGTAGTGTTGTAATCAATTTGTTTCATCTCAAGCATCACCGACGCAACGTGCCGGCGTGTGCCCACGCTTCTCGGCTCGCCCTTGTCTCCAATCGGGATCGGTGTTTTCACACCGGTCAGGTGAGCATCTAGTACCCTTGGCTGGTTGCATGCTTTGCTAGTTTAGTATCACCTCTGAATGCCCGTCGGATGGTGAGACGAGAGCCGGGACTTGCACACCACTTCTAGTGTGCCACCGCGGACCATGAGCGAGTGCCACCCAAACCCACGCCCTGGCTTGCCGACTCCCCATGAAGTTGGGAATCCCAGATCCTTAGGGGTCAGCCTAAGCCCACTAGGTCCTCTAGAATGTTCGGGTCCCACCTCAGACCCTCGCCATCATCCCCCGGTCACCATCGGGAGATTGTACGCGCCGTGCGAGTGAGTCTCTAGTGTAAGTCCGTGTTAGTCCTTATATGCTTACGGGTCTAAGTCCTAGGCTCACTGCATCAGTCATCAACATCTCTGGGCTGTGCCACATCACTGGTATATCTGTAGGTGTTTGTAGGCTTCGAGCCCTTTGCCTTCCAAATCAGCAAGCTCTTCCAGACTTCTTTGGTATTCATTTTCATTAGGGCCGGTCAAGCCGGTGTGTACCGCTATGCGGTAGGATGCTAACTCGATTTCGTCAGGGATGATGACTTCCGCTCCGTAGATGGGGGAGAATGGTGAGCATTACGTGGGGGTTTTGTAGACCATCTGGTAGGCCCATAACGCCTCAGAGACCTTTTTCACCCCAGTCACGTTTCTGTTGGCTAACAATTTTAGCCAAGAGCTTGCAGAGAGTCTTGTTGAAGGCCTCGGCCAAACCGTTGGCCTGTGGGTTATAGACTGAAGAAGTCCTCCAGTCGATGTGAAACTTGGCTGCCAACTAGTATACGGCCTTGTTCTTGAATGGCGTCCCGTTATCAGAGACTATGCAACTGGTAGTGCCAAATCGGTAGATGATGTTATGCCGGACAAACCGAGCGACCACCTAGCCGATGACTTCTCGTAGAGGAAGGGCCTCCACCCAGCGAGAGAAATAGTCAGTGGCGGCTAGGATGTACTTGTGGCCTTTGGAGGACAGAGGGAAAGGCCCAGCGATGTCCATACCCCATTCAGCGAATGGCCAGGTAGGGGCCGTGGGATGCAGTAGGTTAGGAGGCCTTCTGGGTACCTGGCCCAAGGCTTGGCATTGATGGCATGTGCGAGCGTGCTGGACGCAGTCCACGTACATGGTAGGCCAATAGAAGCCTTTGAGCTTGATGTTGTGCTTCATTCTATTTCTAACTTGATGTGTGCCGCACAGTCCAGAATGAACTTCACACATAATAGCTCGAGCCTTGACTGGGGAGACGCATCTCAAGAGGATGGACTTGTCCTTCTCGTGGACGAGTCAGTACAGGGAGTCGCCAATCAACTCATATGATGTTGCCTGGCAGAGTAGTCAGACCTTCTGAGCTCAGTTAGGGGGGAGCAATCCCCTCTTGAATTTGATGATAGGCTCACGCCAATCTTCTTCTTCTGGAGGAGTGTCCTGGTCACAACCTTGGACCTCGTAAACTGTGAGGCCAGAGTTACTTTTGAGTGAGCTAGGCATTAGCCTTCTATGTTTGATTGTGATGTCAACTTCACCCTCAGGCGGTAGCTCGATGGCCGCAGCCAGTTTTGCCAGGGCGTCCGCTTGGGTGTTGCCACTTCTGGGGACGTGGTCTATTTTGAAGAAATAGAACTTCTGGGTGAGCCGAGTGATGGCGGCATGGTACAGGACCAACTCTGACTTCCGCACGTCATAGATGCCAAGAACCTATCGAACTATCAGCTGAGAATCTCCTTAGGCTTTGAGGCATTTGACGCCCATGTCAAGAGCCATCTGGAGTCCGATGATCAGGTGATGGGGACATCCGACGATGCACTCAGACAGAGGGTCCAACACCCATCATATTAACTTATTTGACTTGGGTGAAAACTCTCACATTGCATTATTTTGTGTTGTTTGGGCTGGTCCAAGCCCATTTTGTGGTATTGTGTTGCATTCTTTCATCATCTACATATTCTTTTGTTGATAGGCACATTTAAGTTAGCCTATTTTGTGTGTCCATTGTCATATGTCCATTCTCCATTGGTCTTTGCATTAGTGGGTTGGCCCCCCCTTTATTCTTAAGCCCATTAAGCCATTGCTTCCCCACCTGTAGTTCCCTTGATATTCTTGTATTAAGTCTCCATTTGTCCTCATGGAGCATTGTCATCCCATGTACCCTTCTTCTTTCAATTCTTCTTCTTATTCCCACGTGGAATCCTCTTCCCACATGGGCCCATCTTCGTGTTGTCCCTCTGATCGGTTCGAGGAACAGGCCAACCTTATGGCCCATGTTTCTACCTTTGTTCACCAAATGGACCCGACCCAGGTCCAATGCCTCATTTCATCTCATATTAATGGGCCTTCTTTCCTTAATGGGCCTTCTTCTCATCCTAATGGGTCTTCTTCCCCTAATGGACCTTCATCTCATATTAATGGGCCTTCTTCCCTTTATAGGCCTTCTTCTTATCCTTAGTATGCCACTGGCCCAATTTCTAATGGCCAATTTTGTCTTAATGGGCCTCATTCTTCTCCTCCTTATGCTATCCGCCCAATGGGTCCTCATGCTTATGCTCCTTTCAGGCCCATATACCCTTCTATTCTCGGAACGACCCATATTCTTCTCAGTTAGGATCCTCTCATCTGGCCCATTATCATTCTAGACCAAATTCGCAACCTCTTGCTCAGGCTGGCCCATATTCTTCTTGATCTCTCCCTACCCAGGAAATGATTACTCAAGCCCAACGCCAGCTTCATAAACTTCAACACCGAGTTGATCCCAAATCCTCCTTAAGTGTTCCATTCCTATTTCAGAATATTCAACTTCCGCCATCTTCACAAATTCCAGCATATCACCATTATGGTGGAGTCAGTGACCCGTACGTGCACTTAAAGGAGTTTCTTTGTGAGTCAGCCCAGTTTTGACATGACCAATGCTTAATGGCCTATCTATTTGGTCTCTCTGTGGAAGGCCCTACTCGAGATTTGTTCTTTTCTCTTCCGTAAGAGTAAGTTGTGAATTTCTAAGCTGTCCAAGATAAGTTCTTTCAGCAGTTTCAAGACCAGGTTGGGCTCAGGTTCTCCATGGTAGATCTGGCCCATGAGAAGATGAAGCCTGAAGAGGAATTCTCCACCTTTGCTGACCGCTGGTGTCGTCTAACTGCACAAGTCCTGAGGCACATTCCAGAGGGAGGGATAATCAAGATGCTGATTTCTAATACAACGCCAGAATATCACTTCATTTTAGCCCTTAATGATATCACCTCTTGGCAACAACTCTATAGTTGAGCCCGCTTCATCCGCCAACAACTCCAAAGTTTCCTTGATCTCGAGTCCCCTTCATCGTCTACCGCCACTTACACTTCGCCTTCCACATATCCCTCCACATATCAACCTTCCACAAGTCAGCCTTCCACATCTACCACCTACTCGCACTTCACCTCATATCATCCTTCCACATATCCCTCCACATATCAACCCTCAACGAGTCAACCTTTCATGAGTCAGCATTCCACCTCCTCATACCCACATCCGTCTCCACCCCCGGTCAAGGGAACACCACATCTCGAGCAAGTGGATGTTGTCCACTACAAACCTTCCCACTCTGCTTCACATATGCCATTGCCTAGTCCTTCCACTAGCCATGCAACTTTGCCTACGCAACCTCCACAACCTACCCCGTCTCATATCCCTCGGCATCCACCTTGCCCGAAGCGGACTCCTCACCCTCCGTTGCTGGAGTCTCTTTGATGCGGGATGACAATGAGACTCGACTCGGACTTGTGCGAACCTTGGACTCTAGACAACACGACCAGCGACTAGACACACGACTTGGCACCGAATGTGGTTCCTGAAGAGGCAAGCATGCCCCAAACAAGAAGTACTGATGTGGGATGGAGACGTGGACTTGACGTCGAGTTGGATATGCAACCTGGGACTCTAGCAAGCTCGCACTCATCCCTAGCGAGGGAAGCGTTCGGACCTGCACGGTTGAGAAACCGACTGCGAGTCAAAGGTGGTCTACTCACTCTCTCGTGCCTGGGTCGGGTCACGGGACGGATCTCACTTTCTCTCTCACAGTGGTGAGTGATTTGTCGAAGAGGTAGGATCCTAACATGCTCTCTAGCAGTGGCAGTAAGAACATATACTAAGAATTAATTACAGCAGTGAAAATAATGGCCCACTCCACGCAGGGAGGTAACAGGCTATACATGACTCTGGGAGCACCAAGCTTCGGTTGGCGGGCAACACAATGTTGGGTCTCGTGTGGCGGCAGTCGGTGGATCCGGTTCGGCGGCTTGCTGGTCGGCAGGATAGCAATCACAGATGTACAAAGGAGCTACGTCCTCCGGGAGGCTTTTGGAGGTGGCGGATCACCGGGACGACGGCCGTAGGCCCTGGTTAACATCCCGGAGTGGCGACGACTGAATCAACACCAGCGTAATTTTGGAAGAATTAACAGTGCCTCCATTTTTGCTGCCTCATTTCTGGAAATGGCTTGCACAGTCTAGCGAGAATGGCCACTGCGACCAACCCTAACATCAGATCAATACGAGATCACTGGCATTGGAAATCTCTCTCGAAGATCTTCAACCCTAGACTAGGCTAGGAATTTAAATCTTCTGTGCTGGCCGTGGCAGAATTTAATAGGTGCTGGTTCCCAGATCTAGATCTGACAGTGTAAAAAAGGGAGTTTCTTGAGAACATAATTTGATCGAGGGGTTGTTGATGGATTTGGCGATCGGTTCTTCATGGAAGTTGTCAAGCTAAGGAAGAGGGGGAGGAAGAAGCCGTACCAGACAACGGCTACCGAACTAACCTCGGTATCCCAAACTACTCCAAGCAAGGGCAGGAGGGTGACTCGAAGCTGACAGAGTCAGGGGTTGCCGAACTATCGACGCAAGGAACCTGCAAAACAGACAAAAGAAACCTAGAAAAAGGCTAGACGGATGACTGACATGGATGATGGACAATAGGACAAGGGCGTCGTGCACACTGCTACACGCATGACAAGAACGTCACGCATGCGACAAGACACCGACCTTGAGTGCAGCCACAAAAGGGCTAACCCGAAAGGTCACGATGCATAAGAAGCACCGAGAGTCACACAACATGTGACTCGAAAGAGGAGCGGTCAGCTGTGTCCACTCACATCTTACACTGCACCACAACTCGCTCCATAAGTGTCTCGACTACCAGCCGAACGTGGTCTACCACAGCTAAGGCTAAGTCGCAGGCCCACATGGAAACCACCACTGCAAGGACCAGTCAGGGTCACGCCCGTCGACGTGAGTCCTAAGCCCTTGACCCCATGTGCATACACTGGCTGTAGACCATTAAGCCAGGCCTCTAACTAGTATTCTCCCCCATGGATGCTACGATAAGGTCGGGAGCGCACGGAACTAGCTTAAAAATTGTGTCTCGAGCAAAGTGCCCCACTACAAGAGCCGTCATGCCAAAGCGTGCCGTAAGGCACCAACCAAAGAGGAGCCACAAAACCCAAAGACTCTAAAACACAAGTGCCGGAGTACAGACAGGTCGTACTGCGTGCACCACTGTAGTATAGGAAACTGTCAACAACTCAGGGCAAGGTAAACTAGACCTACAACTACAACGGTCCCTGAGTGCTACGACTCTGAGTCAGGATCGTCCCACACAGCAGAACAAAATCGCCAATCGATCTAATCCTAAGCCAGGGAAAATAATGCTCCATGCGAACCAAAACACGGAGACTTGAGGGACACTGAGAACCCTCAGCACACCTGGACATGCAAACCGAGATAGAATGATACCTCGAGGCATCCAGAACCAATGTCTCAAATTGGACAATGCCGCCGAGACACAACAAGACTGCCTGTCAACCACTGGGTGACCCCGAGTTGACTAGAACTAGACATGACATCGAGACACTAACACATCCACTGCCACAACAACACAAACAAACAGAACCAACAGGAACAAGGGTGGCGGACAACGACCACACTCTAGGCAGAGCAACCTGTCAATCAACTGCTAAGGGAAACCCAGCAGTCAAGAGATAGTCGCTACGCGACTAGAGACAAGGACAATGGCAGCTTCTAGATTGAGTCGTTAGGGTACTGTCGTAGTCTAGGAAAAGACCACAGTCGGTCACCTAAATTGACCAATCCAGACAACCACCGATAGACAGACACCGCCCTAAACAAGGACCTAAGACAGACAGACACACAACACGGAATCAACCAACGGTCATCACGACAAATAGGAATATAACGCACCAGCATAGGGGCGTTATACCAACATAACGCACCAAGGGAGGGGCATTATGCCAACCATACCTAAAACCACATACAGACAACATAACGCACCAAGCTAAGGGCATTATATCAACATAATGCACCAGAACATGTGTGTTATGCTCAACAGACAAATACACTAATAAAATGAAGTATAACGGACCACAATAGGCACGTTATACTAGTATAACGCACAAGGGTAGGTACGTTATACCCAACACACTTCAAAACGCCAACGAGGACAAAAAGCATATAACAGACCAAGGCTAGTCCGCCATAGCAACAAAACGCACAGGGTGAGGCACGTTATATCAACCGCCATACCCAGGCAACCATCGGTCAACAGACCATAATGGATCTGCACCTGGGTGTTATATTGACCATAACGCACGGGGAGGAGTCCGTTATGCTAACCGACTAACACGGTCTTCGAGGTGAACATGGTCGTCGAGGGCTGACAACAGTAGTCGATCTCGAAAACAACCCGATCATAACGCGCCTGGACAGGTGCGTTATGCTCACATAACGGACCTGTCTTTGTCCGTTATGCTCCAAGACCTCAGAAGACTAAGAACGACGAATGATACATAATGGTCTATCGGGGGACCATTATGGCTTATAACGGTCTCTGGTAGGACCGCTAAATCAATCCGGCGGGTAAAACGGCAGAACGACCGAATCGGCCTGTTCCACGCCCCATGCAAGCTGTAGCGCAGGGGAAACACATCCAATCGATGGGGAACGACCCCAGAAGGTCAAAAATGCCACATGCATCCATCGAAATGGATTAAAATGCGAGATCAAGGCGATTCCGACGAATCGACCCAAATGAGTCACCGGGGTTCCCGGACTCCTACCGGCCCCAAATGACAACCGATCGACACGAAATTGGTGGGGTTGGGATCCCGACATCCCAACAGTCAATTTGACATTAATCACGATGAGAATGGTTGTCGTTTACCGGCAAACCCTACAAATCCCAAAAATAATGACTTTCACTAAACTGGCCCGACCTTCCTCGATCGAGCACCAATCTATACAAAATTATAGGGAAAACGTAGAGGACGAAGTGACGGTCCATCTCCCTACCTCCACCGATGAAACCGAGCGCCATGGGCGACTAATCCGTGCCAAAATACCGTCGCGAACCAAACCGTCGACTTCGAATCCGCCGTTCGGGATCGTGCCCAAACCACGCCATTCCTCGCTCCACCATGCATCTCAACAGCCTCCCAGCGTCGCTACCTCGCCCACGGTCGCCTCTGTCTGCAGTCGGAGCCGATGGATTGAGAGAACGAGAGAGAACGGCAGTGAGGGTGAGAGAACGTGAGAGATGAGAGAGAGAGGGTGGGGTGGGTTTGGTTTAAATAAAAAGAAATTAGAATATTTTCTAAAATGTAATTTTATTACTACTATTTTAGCAATCCTGATTAAATATATTAATTGTTTACAGCCTTATCTGGAAGTTCAATGTACTCTTATACACCTCCGCACACTCCTTTTTATCCCTTCAGAGCCTTACAGCTCTTGGGAGGCCTCTCAGGATCCAAGTGGTTTCGGGTTTACTCGAGCCCGGATGCTGGGTCGTCACACCAACTATCAACGTCGAGCAAGTCCATGCTAATCGGAGGAGTCCGTGTGTTTCATGATGGCCGATAGGAGAGGATTTCACCTAATAGAGTGATTGCTAATGTACCTGTGTGAAACTCATTTCAAGCACTGGTTCAAGATAGGCCTGGCCGTGTCAAGTCCAGAGCAAGGGGAGGTTTGGCTCTAAAGCCGACCAGATTTAAACAAGTATGGATGTCTATGCAAAGGCGGGCACTGGCTGCTATTCAACGACAACTTGTTGAAGTTGATAGGTTCAATGAAGAAGAAAAAGAAGAATATGAAAAAGAAAAGAGAATAGAGGTGCCAGCTGTAACACTTCGTAGACCAACCTTTCAAGGCTACGGCCGACAGGCGAATATGTATGCTCATAGCAAGGGGTGTGGCTCAATGGTCAAAAAATGACACCTTGTTTACCGGATGCTGGCTCAACACATGATGTCACCACCAACACTTTGCCCCACCGATGGGCATGATGATATCACCCAGGCTATCCGGGGATATTTTCGGTGTCTCAGGAACACCCATCAAGGTGCACAATGGCTCTTAGAAGTTGTGAGTGCTGCAGAAGATGAGGACCGGGGAGAGCAAGTCCACCCGGAAGAAATTACTGATGAAGGGTCTGGCTGCTATGGACCATCTTTCCATGAACGAGCTACACTGAGGATCTCGATGTTTGATAGACTAGCCATCCCTCGGTAGCCAGCCAGGAGGGTCATATGGAGGAACCAGCACCTCTAGATATTCAGCTATAACATGGCCAGAATGGCTGGCCATTATGGGTCTCTACCCAAAATATCTGAAGGAGTGATTAGTCTCATCGAGAGGCCCGATCTTGTCACTAGAAGGAAGATGGCTACAACTGATGCAGTACAAGCCCTTGTTGAATAAACAAGCACGGATGTAGTCACTATGACTACAAACATGATCACTACCCAAGAGGAGGGCGAGAGGCCAGCACTTGCTTTAGATGATCCGTCAGAGGGAGGAGGCCAAGCGCCTAGCCCTTCTACCCTCGATCCAACAATGATGATGCTACTTTTAAAGTACCAACAGGAGATTGAGATGCTGAAGAAACAATTGAGTGAGCTGAGCATGCAAGTGTCAACTTTGAAGTAGGTGCAAGCTCCTCCTGAAACATCTTGGCATGGTGTCGATGAGCTTGAGGGTTTACCCTAGATGATGGCTTCTCAGCCACTACACAACAATACTGGGGGCACAACCCCGATGTCACCACCGGCTCCTCAACCTCAGGGGACTGCCACTGCTATGCCTCAAGCTACGGTGTTGCCAACACCTCAAATGTAGCATGCACACTTCTATCCAGATCCAGTGGACCCGGTGATGGTGAGCAAGCTGATGGTCGAACAGATAATAGATATGAAGCTGGCAGATTGAGACGGTGATGATTATACCTCATTCGATGTATACAAGTTGCCATACCCAGCTCACCATCCTGCTAAAAGATTGCCTCCCAGTGTCAGTAAGCAACCGAAGTTTGACAAGTTCAATGGGTAAGGACCACCGAAGTAGCACATAGCTTATTACATGAATGTGATGGGCGATTTGGCAACTAATGAAGCCTACCTGCTAAAGTTTTTTTGGGTCCTCGTTGACGGGCTCACTTTTGAGTGGTGCTTGAACCTACCAGCTGAGTCCATTAGCGACTGGCCAGATATGCAGTGGAAGTTCCGGGAGCGCTTCCTTGTTGCTGAGCAAGAGGTCACAATGGCCGAATTGTATTCTTCTAGGCAGAAAAATGATGAAACTGATGGATGAGAAAATGATTAGATAGAAGAAGAGAGAAGTGTAAAGAGAGAGGAAAAAGAGGAGAAGAGAAGAGTTGGTCTGAAAGTGAATTGTAGAGAGACTGCGAGAAATTGTGAGAGAGAAGGGTCACTCAGTCTTCTAGTTCAGAACCAAAGCTGAGATTGCTCAGTGTTGAGCTACATTTCCCATTTGGGATCTTTGTGTTTTTCTTGTGTTTGTTTCTTTATTTTTCTGAACCTGTTCTTCAAGCTATTTGTCAGCAGAGGTTAAGTTGTAACTCCTCAGCATACAGAGAAGTGTTCTCTGGTCGGGTTAAGCTGTAACTCCCTAGCGCAAGCTATTAGTCAGCGGTGTTGGCAAGCTGTGTAGCCCAGTAAATTAAGCTGTGAATCAACGGAGAAAGCCACATTCCTGTTGGAGTGTGGGGTGGACGTAGATCTCTAGATTGAGATCGAACCACCTTAGAACCCTGCATCTACTATGCGTTTGAATGAGCTGCTTGGCTTGCTTTACTTCCCTGTTCTTCGCTTAGTAGGTGTTTGATAAACGAATTGTGAGTTCTAGGTTATAGAACCTGCTCGGTCCCAGTTCATATTCAGCATTAGACTCTGCTAGTCTCCAAATTGTTTAATCGGGTAATAGATCCATTCAATCCCCCCTTTCTGGATCTCCTACAGACACTCCATCTGTAGGACTTTGTCTCTAGGCGTCCATACGGGTTTTCATCAATTGGTATCAGAGCCTAACTCTTTTTTAGGGACTAACATCCTAAAGAGGAACGACAATGGATGCTAGAGGACTGACAGCAGAGGGACATTCCACCACCAAGCCCCCATACTTCGATGGTACAAACTACTCATATTGGAAGAACCGGATGGAGGTCTTCCTGAGGGCAAAGGATTTCAAGATCTGGAAGGTGGTTCTAATCAAAGTGGTCATTGGTTGACCGTCTAGCTTCAGATCAGAGAAATGGCTTTAGAGTTAGGAAACGGTTGGAAGCAGGCCGTTATGGTGATATAAATGGCCCAGAGGGGACTGTTAACCTGACAGAATGCATTTTTTTTTACGCTTGATTCATTATGACATGTATGACTAATGCAAATGGTTAAATGCAGGTATGGAAAGTGCAGGACCCAGATCTCTTGGCTCCAGGTCTGGGCAGTGTACCTCGCACTATCGAACTTCTAGAGGGAGTGCCTGGCGGCGATGGGGTTCGGCGAGTTCCTCAACGTGGAGGTGATGCGGCTCGACACCGTGCTGCTCTATGCCCTGCACGACCGGGTTGGGATCCGGTGAGCCGCACGTTCCTCTTCCCGTGGGGCCACATGGTCTGAACGCTAGAGGATGTCGTGCACATCACCGGCCTACGCGTGCATGGGGCACCGGTCAACAGGAGGACCTTCCCCGACTACCGGGATCTAGCCCAGAGGTTGCTGGGCCTGGAGCTGCTACGACCAGAGCGATAGTCGACGACCCTGCAGCGGGTGAGGCTACAGGAGAGTCTCGGCCTACGAGGAGCCGGGATCACCATGGGAGAGCTGTCGGAGTAGCACCTCAGATAGCTCGTGGATCGGGCACGACCATGGGTGGCAGCCACATTGGGGCCAGAGGCAGACGGCCATCCTCGCCTTCCTCTTCGACACACTGAGCTCCACCAGCCAGCGCACCATGCTCGGCGGCTTCTCTCCACTGCTCCAAGTATGACTCGTTTCCTAAATGATTATGCAATTGCTATATGATTATATGAATGCGGACACTTATTGTAATGCAATGCAGGTGTGGGCCTATGTACACCTCCCCGGGCTCGGGAGAGGAGTGGAGACATACCCGGAGTGACTGCCCATCGCGAGACAGTGGACGGCACCACGGGAGGTCGGATCCCTATGACGCCAGGTCTAGGCGATCCAGGATGACCTCGACACCCTGCCCTACGCCTCAGTAAGGTCCTGAACTTAAACTTTATGTTAATCCAACTATATACTCTTTATGCTGATGCATTTTGCCTATTTGATAGGTCCGGTGGACGCCCAACCAGGGTGAGGTGGTAGCAGCTCTGGCCTACACGGGGAGGGATATCTAGCTCCACTGCATGAATGTGGTGGAGCCCCTCTACTACCGGCTCGTGATGAGGACGATCGACGTCCACCAGGCAGAGGTCGACTTCCCGGCGCCCGAGAAGCCGGAGGAGCACGTCAGGCGGCACGCACGAGGCCAGGCGACAGAGACCGACTGGATTGCTCGAGCAGCAGAGCAGATCCAGGATTGGATAGCACTCGGGTGGGTGGTACTTGCCCGAGCCAAGAGTGAGGAGGCCTACCTGATGGCCTATGCTCGACGCTACGGGGAACCGGTGTTCCATGGCGCTCGACGACCAGTACGACTCTAACCTGATACTTTCCATTATGCTTTATGACCATGATGTACTGACATTTGACTTCTATATGCAGCTCGACACCTAGGGGCGGATCGCGGAGCTTCAGCGTCTTCTCCACTCCTCGGTCTAGCAGAGGGATGAGCTCCGGCAGGCGTCGGACCTCCTGGTGAGTTTCACTGAACTCTAAACTCAATTGTGCATATGCTTATGATGTTGACTAACTTGGACTTCTAAATACAGCGAGCCGAGGGGACCTAGCATCAGGGAGCTGACACACCGGCTTCCTCTTCCCAACCTCTCGCAGACCGTGTTGAGCGAGATGTGGAGTTTGCTAGGATGGTCGCACAAGCCGAGGCGACCGAGGCAGCCGAGGCAGCACTCACCGAGCAGGTAAGTAAACACTTACACTTTCCTAGTTGATTATGATTATGAAATGCCATTAACCGACCATGATGCATGCATAAGCAGACTACTGAGCTGACAACAGCCCTGGGTGAGGTCACACGGTTGAGGAAGGAGATGGAGCGGAGCTGCACAGTAGCACCAAGTGAGATCACCCAACTTAGAGAGGAGATGGAGCACAGTCGTCCAACAGACGTGGTAGAGATGGCGCTCCTCCATGCAGAGCTAGAGTGACTCCGAGTCGGTGCCGCAGAGATGGAGCGCATTCGGACCCAGTGGGACCGATCTTGGCTTCAGGTGGCGAAGCTAGAGGGGATCATGGAGGGGATGAGTCGGAGATCCGAGCACAGCGGAGCTCCAAGTGGTACGCATTGTATGCACGGTATGCACGATACACACAACTCCTACCATGGATACTTCACGAGCTCCTCCGGCCGTTGGAGGAACGAGGAGGAGGGGCGGCGCCGACGGCACTGGGAGTGTTGTCCTCCTGGTTTTGATGATGACCACCATGATGTGATTGATTGGTTTGTTATCTGATAATTTGCTATGTGATGAGTCTTCGTTAAAAACCATTGCAGGATTCAGACAGCGTCGATGCTACATATTCCAAGGGTCGACGCAGTCTTCAAATACCTCAAGTCAAAGCAATTCTTCAAGCCAGCGTCAACGCTGCAAGTTCAAAGCGTCGATGTAGCAGAGCCTTCAATAACCATTGCAGGATGCAGACAGCGTCGACGCCAAGATTCAAAGCATCAACGCAGTCTTCAAAAATAGTCCAAGAACCTTTCATCAAGCCAGCATCGACGCAGCAAGTCCAAAGCGTCGACGCAACACAGACTTCAAATCCATCAAGTCCAAGAAGCTTTCGTCAAGACAGCGTCGACGCCATAAGATTCAAAGGGTCGACGTAGTCTTCAAAAATCTTCAAGTCATAGCACATTCTTCAAGCAAGCGTCGACGCTGCAAGTTCAAAGGGTCGACGCAGCCTTCAACGACTTCAAGTCAGTACCGTCTTCAAGCCAGCGTCGACGCTGCAAGTCGTTGGCGTGGGCGTGACAGTTTGTGGTATCAGAGCCTAGGCTTTCTAAATCCCTAGGTCATTAAGTCTAAGTCCTAGATTGAGTTCTCCTTGTCCGGTGAGATTGGGTAGAACTCAGGGCTAAGTACTAAAAGCAGTAATAACCAATAATAAATAATAACTTGGTTACATCATTAATTCTGTATGGTTTACCTTGTAGGAAATAGATAACTATCCATGGCTGCAGAACACGCACAATGGCGGGAGATGCAGAAGATAGTTAAAGGCTTGACCCAAGCTCTACAACGGGTAGCCGATGGTAGAGCTAACTGGGGACCAGGAGAATTACATCGGGAATTTTGAAGTCTCAATCCCCCTAGGTTTAGCGGAACCCCTGACCCAGATGTAGCAGAGGATTGGACAAAGGAAATGGTGAGAGCATGGCATAGCCTGAGACCATCAAGCACAGCAAGAAATTCAACCACTAGGCTATTCACACAACCGTAGAAAAATGAGGCTGCCATCACCAGCTTACCACGATGGTCTCTCAGGACAATGCCCCCACCGGTGGTACCCGGGTTCCCTTGCGAGGCTCCATCCGTATTGAGCTTGAGACATTGGAATGGTGGAGGGAGCCAAGTAATAACCTGACAATTGATCTGTGAGTAATTTGGTTTGAGTCTGAAGTGAGCAAGTGTCTCCATGTCCACATGACTATCTTGGGTAGAGTTGTCAGTAGATAGAATGAGGTGAAGCTGGAATGTAACCCGTTTGATAGCAACTGGGATCCATGGACACTTGTTATCGAAGCGAGCATGATTGCTCAATGACCAACATTCCCAGCAAATGTAAAGAGGTAAGAGATGCCTGAGTAGATGAATATGCCTCTTGACACCCACATCCTGTAGCCACCCAGAAATATAAACCTGGATCGAAGATTGGGCTGGGAAGATGTTGAAGAGAACCTCGAAGTGAGCCCAAATGGCAGACGCCGTAGGACTGTCCAAGAAAACATGTTTGATGGTCTCGGCTATTGGATTGAAGCAACAAGAACAGGCAGAAGCCAGTTGAATGCCAAGCTTTTGAATGACAACATCATCTGGGAGCCAATTATAGATGAGGCGCAGTGCCAGGAAAGAGTATTTAGTAGGAATATATTTGTGCCAGAATAGGTTGAGATTGACGCCGTTACATGATCGGCTCCCATGGAGATCCGCCTCTGTGTAAGCCAAAACCTTGTATGCCGAGGAGATAGTAAATTGACCCTGCGGGTGAGGTTTCCAGATATATTTACAGCAAGTATTCCTACCCAGTGAGGATAGGTTACCAATATATGCATAAAGAATGTCAAGGGGAATCAAGCGTCCCAATCTTTCAGCGAAGTCATCATCAGAACTCATGGCATCAGCCACTGAAATGTCTTTGTAATTGAGTTCAGACAGAGCCTCCTTGTTGAGCACATGATGTAATAGGGCCCCCAAGCCCGACCAATTTTGAAGAAAGAATTTTACAAAACCATTGCCAATGTTACATTTGCAATAAACCTGAAATGTTTGCCTGGCTTTCAGAATGTCGTGCCACATTTTGGACCCCAATTCTCTAGTAGCTGAATCAAGGTAGCCATCCGGGTAGTATTTGCCATTAATGTAAGAGCACCAGAGGGATGTAGAGGTACCGAGTTTCCAACAGTGCTTGAGTGGAAAGGCCTCACCCAAGATGGTGAGGGATCTGAGACTAGCCCCTCCTTTAGCCTGAGGCTTACATAGAAGCTTCCAAGAAAGCCACTAATGTTTTTTATCTCAAATATCAGAATACCACAGAAACCACATGAGAATGGATTCCACTTTACGTAAAATCTGAAGGGGGGGGGAGTGGAGGCAACAAGGATGTGGATGGGCATCGAGAGCAAGACATGCTTAATGAGGGTAAGTTTGCCACCAAGGGTAAGCAAACTACCCATCCAGGAGGACACACGTCCCTGGATTTTTGAAATGATTGAATCGAAGTAGCATGCCTTGGTCCGGCCTACGTAAATGGGGGCTCCCAGGTAAGTAAATTTGTTAGGCTCATATCGGAATCCAGTGTGCTCGGCAACCTTGGATATGTAGGAGGGCGAGGTCGAAGGCGCCACATCACTGTTCATTGCATGAAGGTCGATGCACATCACTATTCATTGCATATAAGGTCGGTGCACAATTTGTTGTTTAACATGTAAGGTCGATGCTAGTCTTGCCTTCAAGCTTCTAAGGTCGAAGCACATTTGCTTTGTGCATATAGAAGGTCGATGCTAGTTTTACTCTCCAGCATCCAAGGTCGACGCTAGTTTTACCTTCAAGCTTCTAAGGTCAAAGCATATTTGCTTTGTGCATATAGAAGGTCGGTGCACTTCTGGCTTGTTCACATCTAAGGTCGATGCTTGTTTGCTCTCCAGCAACCAAGGTCAATGCATAACACTGTTCACATGCATTAGGCAGGTCTGAGCATGTTTTTAAGTCCGAGCATGTATAGTCTGTGCACATTTTCTAATACTAGCAAGGGTCGATGCACATTTGTCTAAAAGGTCTGTTCATGTTTGCATGTAACACATATAGGTCTGTGCACATTTTGAAAGACTACGTTATGAAGGTCTGTGCATACTTGTTCATAAGACATTAAGGTCTGTGCACAATTGCTCACAATGTTATTAAAGTCAATGCCCACATGCCGTTGGCCTTCGGAAGGTCTATGCACATATGCCGCTGCCCTTAGGAAGGTCGATGCAAATATGCCACTAGCCTATTCGTCTGCGCATAAGGTCTGTGCACATTTGCATCTTGCACACTGAGGTCGGAGCACCCTCACCAAGCAGCATATAAGTCAAAGCACATGCATTCAAGTCAGTGCACATGCACATACAAGGTCTGAGCATATATGTTTCATACATAAGCTCTGTGCTAGTGTGCGTCACAACTTTCATCCTATCTCCTGACACACCAAAGGTGGTCCGTCAGAGCCTGTGACGCCCCGAGCGATGCGCGTCACAGCTTGTTTCTACCCGTCTCCTGACGCACTGGGTTAGGCCTATCAAGGTCTTTAACACGTCAGGGTCGGCGCGTCATAGTGCATTTTACACCGTTGGCCTGACGCCACTATGTTGGGCCGTCAGACCGCTGTGACGGCCCAGCGGTAGACCGTCAGAGTCTGTGGCGCTCCTGGGTGGGACCGCCAGGCTCTGGACTGCACCGGGTGGTTTGCAATCCCGTTTCTTCTTCGACTGTGGCCACCGTGCGACGGTGCTGGTACGTGGGATGGTCCCCATACTTCATCGAGTTCAGACGTTGTTTTTCGTGGCTTGAGAGTCTACTCCTTCAGAGACACTCCACTAGTCGTAGCCTTCGGTACGCGTGTACGGGCCCACTAGGGAGTGGTGGAGGGGCTACCCTGAGGACAGGTTTTAGACAGGTTTCCATCGGGCCCCACGTGCAGCAGCCAGAGTCCGACTGAGGGGAAAACCAGTTAGAGGCCAGACCAAGTGCGTACGGTCTGTGTGTGCACATGTGATTGGGGGCAGTTTGACACGTGTCGATGGGCGTGACCCCAGCTAGTCACTCGCTTTGTGGTTACTTGTGCATGTCTGTGTCTCACGCCTGGGGCGTCGTAGATGGGGACTTGTGACCTGGTATAAGATGTCAGTGGACGCTTTCGGTCATTCTTCCAGTAGGAGGTACTTCTGTTCTGGACAGGGAGTGACAGACTGTCAGTCTCAGTTGCTTCAACCTTCGAGTTTTGGTTGTGTTGACTGGTGAGTTCCGGTTGTTTCATCGTGATGTGCGTGTGTGAGTTTTCACGTCGTGAGACCGATACTTGTAGTGCAGGGCTTCTACTTCTGAGGTACTCACTTAGCTACTAGCGTAGCGATTTTTCATTTTGCGAGGTAGGGTTCGGGTGATCCCTACTAAGTCTTGTTCCGAGACTCATTTCCTGCATGTTTTTACCATGTTTCAGGTGAGGCCCAGCTTTAGGGGAGCACGTCTGAGGCTCAGCATGGTTTGGGTGCCCAGCGTTAGTGCCAGAGGTCAGAGTTGGGGTATGCCCCGTGTAGCTATACTTTCCTTTCTTGTCTCTGTGCTAGTTGTGGACTACTATTGTTGTTATTTATTGTTATCTTATAGACCATGTATCATGTAAAATGTTAACTTAATTTTCTACTTAATTATATAAACTACTTTAATTTCTGTAATTATTTGTGATACTTGTGTAGTCTCCACACCATCCTTTTAACCCTTCCGAGTCTTCGGGCTCGTGGGTGGCGGTTCGAGTCTCGGGTTATCGGGCCTTCCCGGTAATCAGATTCTCGGATCGTTACAGCTGGTATCAGAGCGCGGTTGTGGGATTATATGAGAATCATAAGTAATTGTAGTGGTCTACTAGTCCACAGTAATGATGTACAGTTGACGCTGGCATCGGGTACTATGCGTTTTTGTTGACCTTGCCATTTCCATGTTTTCTATCTTTTGCTTCAGGAGCGAGCATGGCGCCAAGGTGGAGGACTCACTCTTAGTAGGGATAATCAGTAGAGATGTAGGAGATCCAGCAGGAGATTCAGCAGGAGCAGGTGGAGCAGAGCAGAGTGCCACCAGCGGCCACCGAGGCAGCGGATGCTGCGAGGATTCCAAGGGCCAAGGATTTCTTCCATGGCATGTACCAGCTTATGTCGCAGCAGTTCGGCGGAGAGGCTGGTGAGGGGTCGTCGACCTGGGGTGGGCTAGGTCGAGCAGTGAGGGATTTCATATAATTCCATCCACCTTATTATGATGGCCAGCCAGACCCTGATTTGGCTCGGAGATGGCTCGAGAAGATGGAGCGGGTGTTCAGTTCCATGCGGTGTACTGCGGAGGACAATGTGATGTTGGCTTGTAACCAATTGCAGGACACGGCTCGAGAGTGGTGGGCTTTTGAGTGGAAGATGCCTTGTTAGTCTCGTCCCCTTGAGCAGACCTTGTGGAGTGACTTCATCAGTGCTTTTGATTGTGCTTACTGTCCAGAGTATGTTGCTACACAGAAGATGTGTCAGTTTCTGGAGCTGGTACAGGGTGGCATGTCTGTGTTGCAGTACAGGGCCCGATTTGTTGCGCTGGGTCGTCATGCACCCCATATCATGGAGCATGAGAGGGTGAAGACCGAGTAGTTCGTCCAAGGCTTCAAGCAGGAGCTGAGGCACCATTTGATCGTGCACGCTGCCACTGATTTGGGGATGGCTTCTCATATAGTGGCATCTTTGGAGCTGGATATGCAGAGGACACGAGGACCTATTAGCCAAGGGCAGTCCTTGTCAGGCCGCAGCCAGCAGACGACTACCCAGCAGTAGAGTGTGTTCCAGCTTCCTTCGAGTAGTTCGGGAGCTTTGACTCTGGCGACATCAGTGACGGGTTCTGCATCTTTCGGCGTCAAGATCAAGAGGTTCTTCAGGAAGGGTTTCCAGAAGAAGTAGAATGAGGGCCGAGAGCAGTGGCAGGCTTCTTCGGGTAGTGTTCAGTAGTCGGCACCTTTGCAGCGACAGGGGTCAGTTGGTGGTTCTCAAGCGGAGTGCCCCCACTGTATCAGGTCGCATCCAGGCAGGTAGTGTACGTCACCAGTGATCTATTTCAGATGTGATTAGTCGGGTCACATGGCACGTGACTATCCTTAGAGGCCACGTCAGCCACCCTAGTTTCCTCAGCAGCAGTAGTAGTACCCACAGCAGTAGTTTCAGCAGCAAGGGCAGTATCCGCCACTACCACGGTCAACAAGTGTGGGCAGGCAGAGAGCTCGAGGCCAGGTTTCCCACATGACCAGGGCAGAGGCAGAGTCGTCGCAGCTTGTGATTCTCATATATAGCCAGTCCAAGGAAGCCCACCTCGATCACCTCAAGCAAGTGTGCACCGTTCTTAAGAAGGAGAGCCTTCACTTCATGACCAACCAACTAGCCTTCCTAGGATTTATTGTCTCAGCCCAAGGGGTGTCCATGGACCTCGATAAAGTCCAAGTCATTCTTGAGTGGCCCGAGCCCAAGACCCTCCATGAGGCTCGAAGCTTTCATGGGCTAGCCACCTTCTATAGGAGATTCATCCATGGGTTTAGCATTATCACTGCTCCTATCATGGATTGCCTCAAGAAGGGCACCTTTGTATAGACTAGGGTGGCCTCCAAGTCATTCCTAGAACTCAAGAAAAGGATGACCCAAGCCCCGGTCCTTTGCCTACCCGACTTCTCTAAAGTCTTCGAGGTCAGTTGTGATGCATCCGGGATAGGGATTGGAGGCATTCTTAGCCAAGAGGGTCACCTAGTAGCCTATTTTAGTGAGAAACTTTGTGAGGCTATGACTAGGTACTCCACATATGACAAAGAGCTTTATGTCGTGGTTCAATCCCTTCGACATTGGAGGCACTATCTCCTACCCAAGGAGTTTGTGATCTTCTCTGACCACGAGGCCTTAAAGTACCTCAACACCCAACAAAAGCTCAATTCCCGTCATGCCCATTGGGTAGAATACATTCAGGCCTATACATTTGTCCTCAAGTACAAGATGGGTAGTGAGAATCACGCCGCCGATGCGCTAAGTAGGCGGGTAGCATTACTTTCCACTATCCAGGTCGAAGTCACCAGGTTTGAGAGAATCAAAGAGAAATTTCCATGTTGTCTTGACTTTGGGACTCACTACAACACCCTCTCCACTCATCCCCACAAAGAATATGAGAGATTCATACTCCAAGAGGGGTATCTTTTCAAGGGATCTAGGCTTTGCATACCCCGAACTTCACTTCGGGACTTCTTAGTTTTGGAGTTACATGGTGGTGGCCTAGCTGGTCACTTTGGGGTCCAAAAGATCATAGAGCTAGTTGAGAGGCAATTCCATTGGCCCAGTCTCAAGAAGGATGTGGCCAACATTGTGGGACAATGTCGCACTTGTGCCTTGGCCAAGCAAGTGAGGCAAAACACCGGGCTTTACACGCCCCTTCCTATTCCGGATAGACCTTGGGAGGATTTAAGCATGGACTTCATCCTTGGCCTACCGAGGACCTTGCGCAAACATGATTCCATCTTTGTAGTGGTTGACAAGTTCTCTAAGATGGCCCACTTTATCCCATGTTCCAAGACTTCCGATGCCTCTAGGGTCACCCGATTATTCTTTGATGAGGTTGTCTGACTCCATGGATTACCTAAGACCATTATGTCAGACCGGGATGTGAAATTCACCAGTTATTTTTGGAAAACTCTCTGGCATCTAATGGGGACCCTCCTCAGATTCTCCACTGCTTACCACCCTCAAACTGACGGTCAAACTAAGGTCGTCAATCGAAATCTTGGGAACTTGCTCCGTTGCCTAGTCGGAGACCACCCCGGGAATTGGGATCTCCTCTTGCCCCAAGCTGAGTTTGCATACAATGATTCCGTCAATAGGTCCATAGGCAAGAGTCCATTTGAGGTCGTGCATGGTTATAAGCCTAAAAAGCCTTCAGATCTCATTCCCCTTCCCCCACATACTAGAGTGTCAGTCTCAGCTGAGTCATTTGCACATCATATCAAAGAATTACATGATGACATCCGCAAGCATATAGGGAAAAGTAATGAGGCCTAAAAAAGGCTGGCAGATGCTCGATGGCGTCACTGCGAGTTCCAAGTGGGAGACTCAGTGATGGTGAGAATGGAGCAGCTCCTTTCGGGGCCTACCTCCAAGTTGAGGGCACGGGATTCGGGACCCTTTCAAGTTCTGAGACGACTTGGCAGTAACACTTATGAGCTGGACTTACCTGAGAGTTTTGGGGTACACCCTACCTTCAATGTGGCGGACCTGGTATCCTACAAGGGCCCCGCGGTAGGACCCAATGAGGAGCTTGAGCCTTTACCCCCCATTGGGAGGGACACCTACAGGGGGACCCCACTGCCTAGCTTGAGATACCGACATGAGCAGGTAGAGACAATACTGGATGAGTAGAGTACCATTACCAGGCACAGGGTGTACCAGCGCTACCTGGTGAGGCGGAAGAATCGTCCCCCGACAAAGGGCACTTGGGTGAGTCGAGAGGACCTACTGCACCTTGACTCAGACATTTTGGAGCGCTACTACAGCCAGGCGGACCCATACTCGACGGGGTCAAGTTCTCCCCACCCCGGGAGATTTGATGAGGGCATCTCACAGTGCTCTCTTTGGCTCGGATCGCTTGCATCACTTTGAGGAGGTTCGACTATGTGATCACGTGTTAATTTCCTTTTATTAAGTCTTATTTATGTATTTTCTTTATTGAGTCATGTGGTCGTGAGTCTAATTTCCCTTGTTTTGTATTAATTGGGCTTTTGTATCCTAGTTTGGGCCCATGTTGGTTGTTTAGGATAGCTTTGGTCTTTTGTGTAAAGGCTAAGGGCATTTTGGTCTTGTAGAGAGTTGGGTGCCTATAAATAGGACCCAACCCCCTCCCATTTGTAACACTTGATGCTTGAGAGATTGAAGTCCATTTTGAGTGAATCCTCCCTCCCCTCTAGTTGGAGTGTGACTCTCCTCCTCCTCTCTCTCTCTCTCTCTCTCTCTCTCTCTCTCTCTCTCGCTCTCTACTCCCCTTTCCCAAGATGAATTTAAATTTCGAATCTCCCTCCACTCCCCTTTTCCAAGACAAATTCAAATTTCGAATCTCCCTCCACTCCCCTTTCCCAAGACGAATTCATATTTCGAATCTCCCTCCACTCCCACTTCCCAAGATGAATTCAAATTCGAATATCCCTCCACTACCACTTAATTGCATTTCACTTTTCTTCTCCCAGCATCAACTAAGGAGAGGTGGGCCTACCCCAGATTCTCCTGCCCTTGCTGCTCCTGACCTTGTTCACGTCTAGGCATGATGCTGCGTTAGGACAGTGTTGCACCCGAAATTGTCTCAGAACATTTTTGAGAACTTTTTGTTATATGTTAACCGACGGAAAATACGACGCATCGTCGACATCGTCGGATCACGGAGTACCTCCGTAATCTAGGGTCCATCGGCCCAATCATATCGTCTCGGTTAGTGTCACAGCAAGGGAATTTATGGGGAAACTACGTGCGTATACCTGTCAAATAGTCGAGCAAGTGTATCACACGGCCCAGACGGACGCGAAAATTCCTCCCCACGCGGTGACGCACGACCGAACAAACAAACAAGGCGCTTCTTCGCTCCAACGAGAGTTTCCGTCAAGCTATTGCTACCACGTGGTGCAAGGAGGGCCCCCAAGGGTCAATATATATTTCTTCCTTAACCCAGGTTGATAGAAACGGAGGGAAACGGCGACAAGAGGGGCCGGAAGGCATGCCCGGGAGTCAAACGACCCCTCCGGGGCGCGAGATAGGGGCCGCGGCCCCCACCGGGGTCGGCGGGGGTCGCGCGACCCCGCTAGCCTAGCGGGGTCGCGTGACCCTGCTGTGGACCAGCGGGGCGCTGGGACCCCAGTGGGATCGCCCGACGCCGTTGGCACCCAGCGGGGTCGACTGACCTCGCCCGGGGGCTGCGCGCCCCCCCTCTCTCTCCGGCCCCAGTTTCAAAAAAAAAGAGAAAAAGAGGACAGCGGGGTCAAAAATTCATTTTGCCACCCCACCTTGACAAAAAAAGGGGTTTTTGCACCCCACCTTGACAGAACTGAAGCGTTTCTTCTCATTTTTGTCAACCTGGGTCCGCCCGCCTTCTATAAATAGACCCCCAAGGGTCCAAGAAAGAAGAGGATACACGGACAGAAGAACACCGCCAGCGCAAGGAGTTATTTGTTTGTCTTGGCTTGTGAGGGGTAAGTCCCCAGGTCTTATGGATAAGCCCCTAAGGGGTGTTTTTGTAATTATGCCCCTCAGTGGGCCATGTTTGTAATTATGTCCCTCAGCGGGCCATGTCTGTAAGTCTTTACGCTTCGGGACGACTAAGTTATGTGGTTCTGTCCTTATAATGACGGAATTACAAAAATGTTCTCCCCGAGACCGTAAAAGACAAAAGTCCTGTTATTTGCAGTTATACCCTGCAACTTCTTGTAATTGGGGCTACGCCCCTGTCTCCCGCGTTAGTGCGGATCTTTGTACAGTCGACAACTCGCCGACAACTCTTGCACCCATTTGGGCTATAAATGTACTCCGTGCACTCTGCCACTTTCTTCGGGGCAAATTACAAGAAAATCCCCCAACCGTTGGAAATTGCATATATACCCCTCCTTCGGCCAGATTGACAGCTACGTGCCTTCTATGAAGTCCCCTGCCATCCCTTCGGTCCGGAAATATTGTCAGCCCAGTCCGACACTTGAGGGTTACCTTAAGTCTAGATCGATATAGGGTGGGATAAAATTACCAAAATACCCCTGTGACCTAAAAATGGCACCTAAAAATGGCCTCGGAGTCCCTTAAACCCTCCAAAAACGGCCTCAATGTCTTGGGAAGGCGGGAACCTCGTCACACTCTCTTTCCAATTCTTAAATTTTGGGAATGCCCTTGGCTTGGTAAAATTACCAAAATACCCCCGGAAGGGTAAAATTACCAAAATACCCTCAGAGTTCAGGAAACCTCCCGCGACTTCAAATGTGCCTACGACTTTCACATTTTCGCATCTCTACTCCTAAATCCTAAGGTTTTGCCCAGACTTAACCCTAACTTAGTCAATGTGTTGGTGGTGAATGAATGGAGAGCTCCCCGAGTGAGAGTGCCCTCAACGTCTGAACTTATGGGAAGGACTATGAGGCTTCTTTGACAGTTAAACAAAGGTGTTCGGATGTTAGGCCGATGTAAATCAACACTGACTCCGGTTAGTGGGGAGAGGTCCAGCACCCGAACCCAAATCGTCTGATACGATGTGCACCCATGGAATCACCCTCTGTATCAGGGGAATGCTTCTTTTCAAAAAGAACATACAACACACATTTTTATAAAATGTCGTCTATTTTTCCTACGTAAAAATTTTCGTAGTCCAACAGACTGGCACGCCTAGTGAGACCTTTCCCGCCTTTCTTCTTTCTGTCAAATAAAGTTTTCAAACCTTCTTTAAGGTTCGGATCTCCCTCATCTTCCTTTTACAGGACGGGAAGAGGAGGGTACACATCTTTGCTCACTTGAGAGCTCTTTGTGCTCCGGCGCATTACTCCACTCGTGCTACGCGCCACCACCAATAACAGCACCAGCAACGATGGCAGCCGTCACCTACGGCCCTCAAGTCGTCGCTAACCACGCCAGGCTCGAATACCTGGCCACTCCCATCGTCTTCGGCGACTTCCCAACAGTCGTCGGCTCGCCCTTCTTCCTGGGCGTCGTACCAATGGTTGAGGTCAGTCCGGCCACACCTGCAGCAGCAACCGTCGGGGGTGTCAGGCCCTCGGATCCAGTAACTGGCCGAGTTCCCTCGACCAAGAAGCCAACTACTGAGGGTGTCAGGCCCTCGGCTCCCAGTGACTGGCCGGGTCCGCCTGGTCAAGAAGACAACGGTCGGGGGTGTTAGGCCCTCGGCCCCAGCAGCCGGCCTTGTCCGCCCGGTCAACAAGCCAGCCGTTGGGGGTGTCAGGCCCTCGGCTTCAACAATCGGCCGAGCCCGCTCGGTCGACAAGTAAGCTCTTGGGGGCGTCCGGCCCTCTACTACAGCAGCCGGTCAGCTTCTCCCGGCCAACTCGTCACAGACTAGGGGTGTCAGACCCTTTGTCCCATCAAATGGTCGAGTCTTCTCGGTCAACCAGGTTACCGTCGGCGCCACTCCAGCACAACGGGGGAAGCGTCGTCGCCGCAATGGCACTAGTTCTACGGCGGCCACCCTCAGAGGAGTTGCCCCTGCTCAATGGGGGCAGCGTCGCCGCCATAATGACACCAGGCCTCGGCAGGCGTCGCCGGTGCCACTCCTGCTCGACGGGGGCAGCGCCGTAGCCGCAAGGGTACACAGCCTGCAGCGGCAACATCTCGCTCCGGCAAAACTGTAATTGTTGGAGACATCCGCATCCGGCTCGATGGAGGCGAGCCGATCTTGCCATCAGATCGTCATGTCCCGACCATCCCCACCTCCAACCGCTTCGAGCTCCTCCGGCAAGTTCGGGAGAGCGGAGCGAAGAAGAAGAAGCCTGTCGTACCGGCAGCAACCCAGGGTCCCTTGCAGCGACTCAAGCCACGAGCTCCCCGATGAAGAACAGGGGGCGACCAAGTGGAGGAGCGCCAGCTCCACTTGAAGAAAATTTGGGTCACTAAAGAGGAGGCCCGAATCATCAGGCGCGCAAGGGCGGAGGAGCCCTTTCGCATGTCGGAGCTTCAGCGAATGCGGAGCCCGACGAGTACTGAGGCCTCGACATCCTTGAGGTCTACAACTCAGCTCCTACGGGAGGCAAAAATGCCGAGGAACCGGCAAAAAGGTGCGGCCCACCTCCCCGTGGGCCAGTTCCACGCATACGAAGGAGGATCGCTCCCCTCAAGCTTCGACATCCAGAGTGTCTATCTTTGACAGACTTGGGAGGCCGCCTAAGCCGGATCGACAACCACCCAGGAAGAAGCAAGTGGTCCAGGTGACTAATGACACTGTAAAAGTGTTCACCCGCTATGCCACCTCCGGCGACAAGCAGCCCGAGGACACCTCGGGAGAGCTCAACCAACCTCTTCAATATTTGAGGAGGTCAAGGCCCGTGTCCCGGATCTTGGCGCAAACACAACAGGCGCCAGCCGCCGGGACGTCTCAGCCCGAACCGGCACGGCATGAAGAGCGCCAAGAGGACGTTCACAGTATCGACGGGGATAGCCATCCCCGGCACGAAGAAGAGCTAGGGGAAGAAGCACAGACTCCCGCGTTGGAGGAGCTCCGATGGGAGAACCAAGAGCTCAAGAACCTCCTGCAATCGCTCTTACGCGAAAAGAAGGCCCATGTTCAATCTCAAGTTGCGCCTGCTGGAGTGGAACAACAGCCTTCCCCCATTCCAGTCACTGCTAACGCCTCAGTCACCGCCGCAAAATTGCCACTGGTGGTGGACTTTGAAGTCTCGCATCATGAAGCCAACGCGCGGTCATCTGCCACTCCCGCTGCAGAAAGCCTCATAGCGCAGAAGTAAATGATCGAGCGCATAGTGGAGGCGAAGTTTGCCCAACATGGTGAGGGTATGGCCACTGTTGATTTATACAGTGTGGCTTATCCCCTCCACCATCAATTCAAGAAACTTCCGCCGGATTGTCCGAAGGCCCCGAAACTTCAGAAGTTCAACGGGCAGGGCTCGCCCCATGAACACTTGGCCTACTACATGACGGCCATGGGTGAATTGGCACTGGAAGAGGCATATTTGCTGCGGTACTTTGCCACGTCATTGACTGGCACCGCCTTCCAGTGGTACGCCAGATTAAAGCCCAACTCGGTAGCCGATTGGGCGAATATGCAAAAGAATTTCGTCGACCGTTTCCAAATGGTCGTACGTAAAATCTCCCTGGCGGAGCTCAATGCCCTCCGACAGAAGAAGGGTGAAACAACGTTGGACTTCATCAAGCGATGGAAGGACGTCAGCATGCGCTGTGATAATCCTCTAATGCCCGAAGACGCTATCACCATCTGCCGCAAGGGTTTATTGGCGGAGGTCAGTGAAAAGCTTCTGGGCTCCAATATCAGGAGTTTTGATCAGTTGGATACGGTGGTGGCGGAGATTGAAATGTTCTTCGCCGATCATCCTGTACAAACTTCTGCCAAAGGCAAACCCTCCAAAGACCGTTTGGCTAGCGGCAAGGAGGTAAATGCAGTGGACTTCTCCCCGACGAATGGAGATAAGGGAGAAGGAAAGTCTAAAGACAAGGGCAAAGAGCCTGATGACAAGGCAAATGTGTCTCTCTTAGCGGAGCGCATGAAGACGCCCTATTCCTTCAGGAAGGAGCATACTAAAATGCTCTTTGATCTATGCATGAAGGAGCAGCTCATCACTCTACCAGATCCGCGGAAGCCCTCAGAGGTGGACAAGATAGAGGATCCTACCTATTGTGTGTATCACCGAAGGTTGGGTCATGTCATCGGGGACTGTTATGTCTTTAAGAACATAGCAGAAGAGCTCATTCAAAAGGGCTTGATAAATATGTTGGGTCATGCAGTCGACCCACCCCAGCCTCATTCTTGGAGCCGATCGAACCGGTCGGTTAATGTGGTTTACATGGTGGCGATGGCTTCGAGCTCCAATGCCTCCGAAGCCGGGCCTTCAAACCAACAGCCCAACACCGGCCCTAGAGCCGCCCCTCCTTCACTCCCAGAGTGTCTGGCATTGCAGAGAACTATTCGGAAGATTCGATAAGAGATTCGACAATTGCAACTGGAACAGAGGCGGTTGCTGCAGTTCCTGGAGAGCATAGATCAGCAGTTGGCCACTTTCCCCTTCGGCTCATTTGCCAGGGGGTTAGCTCCAGCTCATATACGGGAGGCAGGTGTATCACCTACTGGCCGGGTTCCGCTCAGGGTCTGGCTCTCTGAGGAATCCTCAGATTCATTTGAAGATGAGGAGGACTCACCTGAAGGCGAGGAGCGTACACCCGCAGGCGGGCAGCCCGAGAAGTTATATATTCTTTGCATGCCAACGCGCAGGACTGATCACCCCGTCACCCATTGAGCAGGCACCGGGGGCTGCCTTCCATCAATGCTATTGCCCATATCACGAGGTAGTTGATCATATTATCTATAATTGCCAGCCCTTCAAGGACCTCGCCGAGGACCTGATCAGGCAAGTGAAGGTTGACATGGGGCAATCTCTGGTCGACCCACCGCAGCCGCACGCACGGAGGAGTCTTCACTTCTCCGCCAATGTCATACATGTTGCAACAGCTTTCCAGTTCCCCGAGCCGCAGGAAGAGGGAGTCAGTTCCCAGGGAACCAGTTCCCAGCCACCTAAGTCCACACTCTGGTATCCAGAGTAAGAAACTGTGAAGAAGAATGAACAACCTCCAATTTATGGCACTCAGACCAGAACACCCAAATCTTCGAATCATCAACTGCATTACTGGCAAAACCACTAAATTTAAGTGACCTGGCAACAGCCTTGGCCTTATTAATGTTCACCTTTGGTTCCAGAATAGCTACCAGCTCAGCTTTATTGGATGTAACTAAGTTCCTTAACGCCCTACGGGAACCTGCATTGCCAATTCCCCGGACGTTCCAGACAATAGAGGGTAATATCATAAGAAATCCAGAGGAAATTCCTCCAGGGATTTAGCCTTGGATCTGGTGAGAATCCCCCTGTCCTTGGCCGGATCCTGCAAGTCTCTGGTGAAGATGGGCCTGGGAGGAAGCCCCGCATTGTCCCGTTCAACTTGGCCTGCCACCAAATTACTACCCTCCTTGAGTTTGCCTTTATCAATCAGCAGTGGGACGTCAACTGCATCAAAGCCTTCTGAAGCAATGTCCCGAGCCAAACCATGCTCCGATGGCACAACAGCATCCTCAGAGCAAGCAATATAAGAATGTATATGAGAGTCCGAAAAGAGTCTATTAGTCATCACTCCAGCACTGCCACTAGCTCCTGCTTCAGGTTGCACTACAATGGAATTAAGCGGAGGACCTAAATCACCTGTTTCAACCAAGCTGCTAACAGAATCACCCTCACCAGACTGCAATGACTGATCAAGAATGGAGGGCCCAACCACAGAAGGTCTCTCAAGGACAATACCAGCATCATGTGACTTAACAGAGCCGGCATTCTGACGAGCATCAACCGTGCTTACCTGCTTAGGCCGGAATTCCAGATGTACATTCCTAGTGAGCTTCTCCTGGCCTCGCCGGACTCTGTCCAGCTGCCCCAATCTTCTTTTACAATCGTCCGCCAAGTGTCCCAGTTTGTGGCAGAAAGAGCAAAGCGCAGGAACACGGCTGAAATTAACCCGCTGCCAATAGCCAACCCCGTCCAAATCAATCCAAATGCGTTCCTGCCGCTGGGTGGATAGGTTCATATCCACACACACCAGGGCTTCGGAAGTATCTAACCGCGCTAATGATTTTTCATGAATACGGAGCACCGTTCCGAAGTTACCTGCAATCGACCACAAACAGTCTTCATGGTAGAGATGTGCCGGCAGCCCCGGGAAACCTAACCAAACCGGAACTGAAGGAGGATCCGCATCGAAGTCAAACTCCGGCGTCCAGCGAAACAGCCGAAAGAGAAAACCTCTGATATACAAATTCTTGAGCACAAGCATTTTCGTGAAGTCATTTTCATTGCCCATACGGATCAATAGATGCCGGGGATTCAACTTGCTAATCGTCAGCTCCGGCGAAAACTTCAGACGCTGAACCAGGAAACTCTTAATTTCCGGGAAGGAAGGACGGCCGTATGAGCATTTCGCCACCACTGAGTATGACATCTGCTGCAGAGACGCCTGTATGTCGGATCTGGAGAAATGAACAGCCGGTTCACCGGAATCAGTGAATGCCGGTGCCTTCAACGGGATGCTGATCTTCGGAAGGAGATTCCTCGACTCCAGCAGGACCTGGGCAAACGATCTCCTCGTCGCAGCAACAGGTGAGGAGGGGGAAGGATCCACCGCCTCCAGCAAACTGGGATGGGATGAAGACGCAGCCCCCACCTCGCCGGCCATCGCCGGCGAGAAGGGGAGGAAGCAGCAAGAAGAGGACCAAGCGAACGGGAGCTTCTCTCTCCACACGGGGGAGAGAGAGAATGTCAGTTGGGTAAGAGACACCCATTTCCCCCATCAGAATGATAGTCAATTAAATGGCGAGAAAAATAATGCAAGGACTAGAAAGAATCATAGCATTATCTCATGAATTGGCCAAACAAGCACGCAAGTATAGCAAGTCATGTGAGATCATAAAGTTCATGTGAAGATGAATGTCATAGACACACGCTAGCAAGTACTTGGTGCAATGCCACACCATGTTATTACAAACTTCCCGGGACACAAGTACTTTCGGACGCTCCTCCCAGGACCAGACCAGGCCCTTTATGATGCGTTGGCATTGATTAGTGGATCCAAGATCCTAATAATCTAGACATTCATTGAAATCGGCCAACAATTCCAAGGCTAAGTTTAAGTAACTTATGTCTAGGACCAAGTGAAATTCCAAGTAAGTTTGAGATGAGAAGTCATAGGAATATGACTTGGAAGTCCAAGTTCATGAAAAATGATCATGAATCAAGGCAAGATTTCCACTCTTGGCATGGCTGCACAACACATAAAAACCACGAGAACGATGTTCTGACTCAAGGGTTGCGGTCATACATGGACCAATAAGATGGACTTAACGGTCCAACCTAGACCATTTACTAGGTTGGGTATAGTGAGGCAATCTATTCGACTTGGTCGGGTACGTAATCAACCTGAGGCAGGGTGGGACCGAACTAGGGTCCAGCCCACACAACCTAGGTTGACAGAGGGGACTTAGGTCAACTTGAAACAAGACTAAGTCGACTAATCAATTCGGCATACAGCCAGGTCAGAGGGAGCCTAGCGGTCTAGCCAAGGCCGCTAAGGGACATTAGCGGTCCTAGGAGGGCTGCTAGTAGGCGAACAGAGCAGAATAGTCCCGATTTTGGACTGCCCAAAATGTGAGTCAATAAAGTCTGTCGGTTCAGGTCTTGGTGGTACAGCCTGTCTGGCGTCCTGGTGAGAATCCCAAACTCACGGGGACTGATGGAGGTCTCATAATAGTGGTCCTAGTCTGACAGAAGGAGTATCCGACAAAGAGTTTCAACTATTACAAGATTGAGGTTAATAAAACACAAAAAACATGAATGTGCAGTCAGTCGAAACCACCTGAGTGGCATGACTGTCAAACAACCTGAATATATAGCAATCCAATAGTAAGTGGTAGACCTGAGTCAGAGGATTCGTGGATTATCGAGGATGATGTGCGACGCCTGGACCCAAATCTTTTGGAGCACTATCTCTTCCACCACCAGTCGACGGAGTTAAACTTTCCCCACTCCCCGGGAAATGATGAGAACACCACACGCTCCTTGCGAGTTTACGCTCGTAGACGGCTCCGACATTGAGTTATCTAGTGTTAGGTTGCTTTATTTGATGTTATTTTGCTTCATCTAGAGTCATTTTGCTTCCTTTGTATTTTAGGGAGTCTTTGAGGGTATTTTTTGTCTTTCAGTCTTGTATGGGCATTTTTATCTTTGGGCCCTCTGTGTTGGAGCATATATAAGGCTTGAAAACCCTAATGTAAGGCCAGCTTTTGAATGAATGAAAATTTGTAACCTTTTCTTCTTGGTTGTGTGTGAGAGTGTAAAGGGTGTAATGGCCAAACCCTAACCACTGCCACGCCGCAGCTGCCGCCGCCTCCACCACCGCACGCCGGAGTTCCCCGCCTCCACATGCGTACGCCGTCCTTCTTCCTTTCCCCCGCTGCTCTGCTGTCCCGCCATCCCACCACGACTCCTCCCTCTTCTTTCCCTCCACCTCTAGCCACTGCTAGGCCATCACCCCTTCCCCATTGCTGCCAGCCCTCCGCCACTGCACCACCGTCGCCATCGCCCACCAGAACCCCCCCTACACGACCCCATCTTTCTTTGTGGACCCCTTCCCTGTCGCCGCAACCCTTTGCCTCCTTCCCCTTTCACTTCTTCTTCACCCCGTCCACCACTTCCACACCCGCTGACCCTTTCCATCGGCCACCATCACAGCAGCCTCTACCTGCAACCCCCCAACCCCCTCCCTCTATCCTCTTCCTCCCCTCCACAATGGCCACTGCCAGCAACACCCCAACCACGGCCACCTCCTTCGTTGCCCCCCTCTTTTTGCCACCCCACCACACCGGATTTGCCACGCCTGAGCCCGACAGGGTCCGACCTCGCTTGCAAACTGAGCCCGGCCACTATGGGCTCCAACCCTTGCACGGATCACCTCGGGCCACCACTTCCCTCACTCACGGGCTGCCAGTCCGACCCCGCGACACCTGATTGCGAGCAGGCCGGACCGCCCCGCTCACACCTGCATCCAGCCATGACTTGTGCCCATTCGTACGCCGTCACCCACCCGTGCATCGTGCTGACGTCGGCACACACATGCATTGTCGGTAACCTCGTTCCCTACTCATGGCTGCGTTTATTTGATTAAAATTGGTCAAACCTTGATTTGTCTCCTTCATGGTATCATGTCTATTGTCCAACCCCACTTGTGAGCATGTGCATCTGTTTGGCCCTGTATTGGCTATCTTGACATTACATGTGAGACAGTGCCTACTTTGCGTTGGGATTGCGTATTTAACTTTGAGCGTGATCGTAATTTCTTGCCATAGTCCCTTCTTTGATTTTCCCGTCATTTGGAATTCGCTTTGTTCCTTATTTAGCATTGTTCATCGTATTTGATCGGATCTTGTCACGGTAGCACATCATCCAAGCTACCCAGACCGAAACCCAAGCCTGATTAGAAAAAAGAATAAACTAAAATCTACAATAGTAGGAGCAAACCTGAGATAAAAAGTACCACATTGAACTACATTACTAAGTGAAATCCAGTAAAAATATGTCAGGGACTGATTGATTAATCAGCTAGATCCACTCAAGCTTGGTGGCATAGATTTACAGTTGGTGCATTCACAGCCAAGTTAGGCTTCATCTAGGCACCTGCATACCCACAGCAAAGGTTACACATAGGTTCCTTTAATGTTTAATCTCAGACTACATTTCCCTCCACCATATGCCATGTCATGCTCCTTGTGACCACCTGTGATTATCTCTTCAATTTCTCCAGATATTCAGAAATACTTTGTGTTATATTGCAATTTTATACTCATGATCGTTCTGATGCATAGCAGCTATTTGATTCACTGTTTTTAGGTTTTATGCTATGTACTCAACTTCCAGGGCAAATTATTTTAGTTCATCTGATGTGTTGTGCGTGTTTAGTGAATTGTGTCCAACTTTCATGGATGACAAGGAAATTTTGGTGCATCAAGATGGAGATGCATATCTCCATTAAAGTCTGATTTAGACTTCATTGGCACTGAGGCCAGGTTTTGTGATGTGAATTTATGAAGCAGCAATTAAATCTTAACCAGAAGGTTGTCTTTTAAAAATCTATGCATGTAACTTGGCTTTTGGCAAGTGAATTAAATGGTTGCAGTTGTGGGCCACCGTGGATGAATTAAGGGAGATCATCTTTAGGAAGTATGTTGAATTAGGTGATGAAAGGGAAGATGCTAAATTCCTTAAAACATTGGGCAAAGGCCTATAGAATACAAATGAGATTACCACTATTTGAAATCTTGAGTCATCACCCAGATTTTAGAGAGTTTGTCTTAGGATCTTAGTTTGTTGAACTCTTCTTTTATGACTGAAAAGAGTGCAAAGCCTATTATTAATGCCTCAAGACTCAGCCACCTTGCCCTCAAACCAGAGTACAACATCTCTAATCCTCTATATATAGGGCAATATGTGACTTAAGAAAGCATTAGCTGTTAAGTTTTCCTAATGCCCTTCAAGACTCTTATCCCATTTGCAATGGGGCTCTTGGACGGTGTTTGGTAAACATGGCAGACATGAGATGAAACCAAATAACTTTGATGGGAACCGGGTAACCTGATGTTTATCGAACAAAAAATTACCATGTATGTTATTCCAGGTTCCCTCAAAATGAAACATTTTACACTACCTGCAGTGTCCCCTGGCCAGGTGCGCTTACGGGTGAATAGGAATTTCCATCTCATCCCAGCACAGATGAGAAGAACATCTTTGATGTGTACCCATGTTAGTCAGTGTCGGACGGTGCCCAATCATCTGATGATATGGGCAGAAACGGGGATCATCTTTTCTTTTAGTGTCCCCCAGTCTCTTTGGTTCTGGGAGAGTGACCTTGTTGTATTGAATGGCCCATTCAAATAGGACTCGAGTCCTCTCCTTGGGGAAAGAGTAGGGCTTCATCATCTTAGCTCGCAAAGGAGGGCCTTCTTATTGTTCAACCACCCTGGCGAGAGGAGGGTTGAGCACTCCTTTATCCCTTACTTTTTGTTGGTCAAACGCCTTGAAGTCGACGGTGTGGACTTCCTTGGGCACTTGCTGCTTGTCAACCAGCTTAGCCATTTGGCTTGCAGCGGCAGGGGCAGAAGGGGAGCTGGAGATGAAGGCTTCAACCACCACCACCACATTATTCAGCCGATCAAACGACCTCATCTCTATTCCAATCATTCTTTTGAGAATCTCCCGTCGAAGATTTTGCTTGAAAATTTGGACAGGGTCCTCTTGATGTGGTGGCTGCTTGCATCTCATCACGAGGTTCCTCCATCTTTTGATGTACTCTAAGGCAGTTTCATCATGCTTCTTCCTAGTGGAGTATAGTTCTGCCACTGTCACTTCCCTTTCAGTGACATGAAATCTTTCACGAAATTTGTGCTGCATGTCAGGCCAGTCTAGAATTGACCCAGTCGGTAAGCCCGAGTACCATTCAAATGCTAGTCCTATGAGGGAGGACCCAAAGAATTTCACTAGATAGGCTTCATCTGCCGCGAGATCACCCATCGATGTCATGTAGGGAGCAATGTGCTCCTTAGGAGAGCCTTGCCCATTGAACTTCTCAAATTTGGGCGGCTTGTTAATACCTGGCGGAAGCCTTTTTCTAGCATATTGGGGTGGATATGGCACCTTGTATACATCAAAAGTGCCAAAATTACCATCTGTTCTCTTGGCCAGCTTCATCTCAATCATTCTCTTCACCATTAGCTTATTCACCATGGATGAATCCACTGGCTCTGGATAGAAGTGCGCAGATTACTGTGTGAAGGGAGCAGTCAGGGCCGCAGCATGAGGTGCCAGTAGCATAGGTGGCAATTGCTACCTTTCATGAAGCGTCGACTGAGCCAGTGGTGGTTGTAGGAAGTGTGGTTGGAGAGAGGCCTCGTCAGGGCCTATTGCTGGCTGAGAAATAGCTGGAGGTGCAGCATCTACTGGGACAAGAGTTCCCAGAGATGACTCAACATGCATATCCTGTTGTCGGGGGATAGGAGCTTGTTCAGCTCTTTCATTTAGCTACTTTTTCAAAGCTTCAATCTCTTGTCGGTAACTCTGCAGCATCATTAAGACAACTGGGTCTAGTGCTGTCGCAACGGGGGTGCTCTCTGACATCACGCTCACAACTTCGCTTGTTTTTGTGACTGGCCTGAGCCTTTTGGCTAGCTCGGCCAATTCTTCTAACTCATCGGGTAGGGCCCACATTTATCGGTCACCCCCACCATGTTGCAAGCGAAGACTTGCATTCTTTTTCTTTGCCCCCAAGCTCCTCTCCAGGATTGACTCGGGGAGGTCAACCTTTTAAATACCAATATTCTTTCATTCTCTTCCCACTGTAGGGGAGCTTCAGAGCATCCGGCTATCAAGCCATCTTCATATTTGTCGACGTGCATGCGTGACCCCTTTCTTCTTCTTTCTTTTCCATCTTCTTTTTCTTTAGCGTCGATGATGCGGAGCAGTCTTCATCGACCCCGGGAAAGACTCCCTAAGCCATGGAAGTAATCCCTAACAACTTGGGGCAATTCTTCTTGACTACATCCTGAAAAGAGGACAGGAGGTAGCAGCTGGTCTTGGATTGACGTCATGTGAGAGAGCCGTGATAAAAAGGTGGCTCCATTTGACCTTGTCGAACATCGGGCAGCATCAGCTAGTCTAGCACAGGCTCGGTGAGTAGGTGGAGAGACCATCGGCACAACCTCTTCCTTTTTCAGTGCGGCTTTATTACCCCCTCTCCTGGGATCTTTAGCAGTCAGCTTTGAATCATGTGGGGTCAGAGCCAAACCTCGGGTTCTCTTGGGAACCCAAACTTGCTTGAATCTTGGCAGCTTGGGGGCCAGCTTCCCCCCGATGTCCTTGTGTAGATTGGCCTTTCGGCTTGTTAGTGCTTGGAAAGTGTTGCATGTGGGAACTGTCGAGACGCCATGGTTTGGTAGAACTTCAGCGTGGCGGCTGTTCAGATATACACGAACGCCGCCTATCAGGACAGACTTCCTAAAGGTCGAGAGTCAACCTTGAGGAACCGCAGCCGTTCTTCTTCTTTGATTCTTCTTCTTTCCCTTGGACGTCTTATCACTGGTGGGGATAGCACAGTAGTCCACATGGTGGATGAAGCAGGTATGATGTGGTGAGGTGGAGTAGCCCTCCGGGGAACGCTCGCCCTTGAAGGAGTTATGGCCTTGGCTGCAGCAGGCTTGTCAGCTTCTTCTTCCTCGACCTGCAGCAGACCAACAAAGGTGACTCCAAGAAACTTGGGGAACCCCACCATAGGTGGTAGAGTTCCGAACATAGTGGGCACCGCCAGGTACCCGTGCTCAGCATGTGTAGCGACCACTTGCGGGCCGAAAGTAAGCATTGTCAATCCACTCGCCATTGCAATTCCCACAAAATAGGATGGACAAATAATCAGTAATTTTAGGGAGGACCTCGGGACCTTCTTTCTTGGCGAAGAGATGAAGGGAGACTTTGTCCAACCGGGCGTGCCAGCTTGTGGGAAATAGATTTGTTTGTTTTAGTATCTATGATTTATTATGGGTTTTATTTATTTTATAGGCGTGCCAGTCACTACTGTGACAAATTTATTATGCGCTCGATCTGACTTAGCGAGACAAATATGAAGTCCGTGTCGGGACCGGAAGTCCGCCGCACCATATAGGTATCGACGTTAATTACATTAGAATTTAAACCAAAATTTATCCTGCACAAACTGGACAAGGAAGTCCAAGTGAAACTTATGGCTCACACTGAACATGCTTTGAACACTTAGCGTATAACAACTGTGTTGAACTAAATTGAATATGATTGAAATGCACTAAGTGCGAGAATCAACTAACAGTCACAGCAACAAACACTTAGCAATGCACTAGTGCTGAACTAAGATGCATATAGATATGAAAATGTAAATCGTAAAGCAAATGCAACAACAAAATCAACCAGGCATCTGATTAACACTTAATATGCTCAGAGTATTATAGGCTAATTAGATGGAAATATAACGAGCATAAGCATACATCTACCGTGAATCAACAAAATGAGCAAACCACTACACCGAGAATTTTTTGATGGTTCGGTCTGCTACGCATAGACCTACGTCCATCCCCCACACAAACTTGAGTGAGGCTTCTGCTGACTCACAGCTTGAATTGCTGAGCATCACAGCTTGCTTACACAACTGAGCAACACAGCTTCCTATCTGTTGACAAACAGCTTGAACAGCTGAGCATCACAGCTTGCTATCTGCTGAGCCTTACAACTTAGCTATCCTAGGATCACACCTCGTCCGCTGAGCAACACAGCTTGCTTGAAATGGTAAGAAAAAATAAGAAATGAAACAACAAGAAAAGTATGAAAAGATATAGCTCATGTAGGAGCAAAGCAGTTCTGGATCTAATCCAAGAACTGATGAAGATGACACATGTAACGACCCCGAGCTTCGGATATCGATAACCCGATATCATCGGATTACCGATACCAAGAACTCGGGGATGCCACCCAAGAGGCTGATGAGGCACTGTAAGGGTTGGGGGAGTTTGTCGAGGGGATGCATAACGAATTGGAATTACAGGTGCACAATATTAATTATAGTAGTAAAATTAACATTAATGTGGAAGTAATTTAAATATTAGAGTGGTAAAATATATACAATAGTCTAGATCTGCAAATAAACAAGTCCAACCAACCACAAAATAAAAGTCCAAATGTACAATTACACGGGACATACCCTGGTCAAAAGTACTAACAGACAGACCGACTACTGCTGGCACACTACAGACGGTCGTCAAAATCTTGAGAAGCTCCGGGAGACGGTGGTCGTGGCTCACCTGAAAGAAGGAAGGGTGAGTCATAGGCAGACTCAGTAGGGGTCATGTGGATCCCTACCTCGTAACTAAACATACAGGCATGCAAATATAAAAGTAATTAGAGCATGCATTTAAAGCAGTAAATATGCATTGGCATAATTAAGCGCAGTTAGAGTAAAACTATAAAACCTATCTAGTTGTTTAAAATAGCAAACTATATGTCAATTAATATAAATATAAGCGTCACGAACTAAATCTACCAATAGAATAAACCTCAGCTAACCAGGTGATAGGAAAAGAAGACCACTAGAAAGTAGAGACCAAATGCGTCCACTGACGACTTACACTGCGTCTCAAGTAACTCGCATGCCAGACAAACACAACATGCGAGAGGTGTAATAGTACCAAAACCAAGTACTAGTCAGAGTAACACTCGTCAGTGCCAGTCCTAGCCTCTGACCATGTGTGCACACACTGACTCCCGCCTAGAGCCAGGTCTCTAGCTAGTTCCCCCCCCCCTAGGATGCTATGGTACAGAGCTCGGGGGCCCATAGAACTAGCTTACAAACCGTTTAGCGGGACTACCCCTCCACCTCTCCCGGGTGGACCGATACTAAGGTCGCTGGGCTACGACTAGTGGCTCCATCACAAGAAAAGAGAAAGCAATTCTATCGAGATGTAAAATATGCCACAGTTTTATAAAAATGCTTCAAACGTGACGAAATGCAATAGTTAAATCATAAATGGAATGAATATGCTAAATTAACATTCTACAGGGATGTGCGGCTCTAGGCTGGCCGCTCAAGGGATAGACGGTCTGGAGTCCGCCGCATAACCAGTGTACACGGTTGGGTCTTAACCGCTCATGAGTTACACTAAAACTAATCTACAGGGTATAAGCAGCAAGAGGACTGTCGCACAAGGGATGAGCGGTTATGGGAGGGCTGCTCGTCCTCGAGGGTCCTAAGGGATAAATGGCATGGGATGCGCCACTCACAGCATGGGCGGTTAGGGGACGGCCGCTCACAAGGGCGGTGAGTGCCATGGGCGGTCAATAGGCAGGGTGCTCAACTGGGTTGAACGGTCAGAGCAGGGCCGTTCTAGTGTAGACCATCCTATGGTTCAAAAGGGATGACGGTCTCAAGCGGTCTGAGTTGGACCACTCGAAGGGGTTAAGCGGTCCGGTGATGGCCGCTCAAGGATGAACGATCACCAGGAGGCCGCAATACTACCGTGATGGCGGGAACGGGTTGGCCTGGGCCAAAACCCCTCCTGGTCGGCTCGAAACGACGGGGTTTTACGAAATAAGCTAACCTGCCATGCCATACAACTCATTCCCGACCTATTCATGCCATTCAAACCTAAAAACGATGGCCATGGAGTGATTTTCAAAAATTAGGGCTGAATTACTCTAACATGGAATTTTACACAAAAATTGAGAAAAATGGCGTCGGATGGGCGTGCATGTGGTGCCATAGTGATCCTAGCGAGGCGAGGAGTCCATCCCCCTACCTATTGCACGACGAAGACAGAGATTTGGTGTCGAACGGACGAAAGGACGTCGCGGCTCCCCTCGGCCCCACACGCCTCCACGCTCCGCGGATCGAAATGAGGTCAGCACCCACGCATCCCTCGCGACGAGCCGGTCCCGTTGGTACCTACCACGCCTCGATCTGCAACTGATGTCACCGAAACCGAGAGAGAGGGAGAGAGGCAATCGTGAGAGAGAGAGAGGATGAGAGAGAGAAAGTGAGATCGATTGAGAGATCAATGGGGAGAGGAAAATGCCTATAAAATCCATACAAATAGCCTAAATTCAAGGAATAAAATCTAGACGAACGCCAGTAAGGATCCGCTAATCCACGGGCCTTACATGAGTCCTTGCATCTCCTTGTACGTATAGGCAAAGCAATCCTGGTATTCTCGTAGCAGCTGGACATACAGCCTCTGTTCTTCGAAAGATAACTGGGCAGTGAGGAAGGTCGCCCTAGGATTGTCTTTAGTTCCCAAGTTGACTTCGATCAGCAAATCGACCGTGGCTTGACCTCCATCTTCTATTTCTGGAGGTGCTGACTAAAGGTCAACAAAGTCTGGGATATCATCTTCGAGCCTGAGCACCTCGGTCTCTCCTTCTTGGTTCACCCGATCCTCGTCGGGAGTTCTTAATTCAGCTGGTGGCGGCTATATGAATTGTTCTATCAGCAAGTCCACTGCGACTGTGACTTTACCAGATGCGCTGGCAGCTTCAACCTCTACTGATGTGTTGGCAACCTCAAAGGATTGATAGTTACTTCTTGCTGAGCTGGAGGAACAGCATTACAAATTTGGGGCATGTGGAAACAACTCTGTCCCGTCCCCCTCTTGAATCATTTTGCCTTAATTGAGGATGGCCCATTCTTTTACAGCAACGGGTACTTCCCAATCAATTTCAACAGAAACTTCCTTGATCGGTCTCAGAGGTAGTGATATTTCTGCCCGAGGGGAGCCATGGGAAAAGGCTAGGGATAGCCCTGTTTCCTTAATATCTTTGGCTTCACTACTGCTGGTCGTGTCAAATTTGGCTTGGAGAGCCATTTCTTCTGGGTAAACCTACTCCCAGCACCTGCAAGAAGGTATGGCTTCTAATTCTAAGTCTCTTGGTTGAGCGGGTTGAGTATTTTCAGCTTCCACCGGGTATTCATCAAAAGTTACCCCCGGTGAGCTATTTTCTATTGGGTAGAAAGTAGAGATGGTGTCCACCTCATAGCACCGACTGTAATAATAATCTTCGAGGGTGAAATCCAACGCTACATGTTGGGAAACACGTCTTAGCTCTTTGTCCAGGCTGGCGGGATACCAAAGCCTTTGGAATGCTTCATTCTCCTTGCGGGGCTGGACAGAGGGGATATGCTACTTCAAGAACATCTTAGCCATCCAGCTTGCTGTTAACATCAGCCCTTGAATAGGGACTGACAGGTTCTCTATATCTTCAAGGAGACGACAGTCGATGTCTTCCTGTGCAAGGTGCTCTTCAGCCGCATAGAACAAGCTGCTAGGGCCTTCAAACTGTGCCACCTCCCATGCTTTGAAATGCTCGATAGTGATATGATCACGGCCAAATATTGGCTTGGTGAGACCTTCTGGGATTTTAATATGGTCGTGGTGCTAATCGACCTTGGCTTCATTAGCTCTAGGGTAGGTGGCGGGAGGTGTTGCTCTGCCCACGTCTCCTGTGCTGGCAATATGCGAAACTGTCTTGGGATTGACATATCCCGGTGGCGGTGGTGGGAACCAGTCATTGTCGGAGGTGCTTTTTGATGCCCTGGTAGGGGTCTTGGCCTTGGAGGTCTTCTGTGACTACTCAACATACAAAGAAGCATCAAGCAAATGACACTCAAACACCGTAAATGGGTGGAGGTTAGCAAATATCCTCTCCTCCTTCCCCTCTTGGTTGTATTTGATACACTGGTGTAGTGTAGAGGGTACCACCATATTTTCATGCAGCTAGAGGTGGCCGAGCAGTGCTTTGTATGAGGTGCTAGAGTTAATAAGATGAAACTGCACCCTCGTAGTAAAATCTACCAGGGTGAGTATGAACTTTGCCACTCCCAATAGTACTTTAAATTTTTGGTTGAAGATGGCGATACGCATATCTTTGACTTTGTCAAGGCGCACATTAAAGTAGTACCTCTGGTAAATTCTATATGGCAAGATGTTGACGGCTGCTCTGGGATCTATCGAGATTCTGCTCAGCTCCCGACCATTCAACTGCCCCTTCATGTACAGTGGTTTATTGTGGCTGATGGTAGGGAGCAGCATGTCCTCCTGTATGAAGGTCACATTGGCTTCTGGCAGTGTTTCGGCCAAGCAAGTTTCGTATTGGGCAGGCGTCTGCAGGGCAGTGATAATCGCCTGTCGGATCTCTTCACTCAAGGAGAGGATTTCCCAGATGGTGAACCTTATGGGGAGCTTTTTAAGTAGCTCAATTATTCTCCTTCCAGCTTGAACATTGGATAACTTCATTTCTTCTACCCATCTTGGTTTGGAAGCGCCTTGCACTGTGGCCCCAGACGGACCTACTTCATCAGACTTCGAATCTACACCTCTCTGCTGGGTGTCATCAGCTTGTTGTCCCTTGTCGCCTGCCGTCGGGCCCGCCTCATCTTCATCCAGAGTACTGGAGGGTTGCTAGAGTTGCGGGTGAGTGCCCCCAGCCATAGGGTTGGCATCCTGACATGGCTACTTGCCCTTTGTCATCTTCAGAAATTCGAGGAAGGAAGGGACAGCGGTGCTGCCCCCACTCTGAGTGTATAACCCTGAGGGAGGGGGGATTTGGGCTCCTTTGACCTCTGGAGAGGGTAGCTTATAGGGTTGCTCTCCCCTGAAAATGATGTTGTGGTTGGCGGGTGGCTGACGCCCCCATTTTCGGCTTGACAGGGTCGCATGAGTAGCGGTCACAGCTTCAGCCTGGCTTGCCCCGACAACAGGTGTAAAGTATATTTCCTCCTCATCTTCCTCATTGGGCAAATTGAAGAGGGCAGACAGGGTATTACAGAAGAGTATTGTCTCCTTCCTATCCTTGCAGGCACTTTTTTTCTTCTTTTACTTTTCCTTCTTGTCTCTAGCTGGTGCTAGCCCCTAAAATAGGCTGTCATCCTTTTCTGCCACTTTGTCAGCTTCTCCTTCTAGTTCAATCGAGAGCTGCTCACTTATCCCAGATGCCCCGTGGAGACCGTGACCGTATGTTTGGGTGTCCGGAGGCGCCATTCCACCTCGATTAGCATGCCTATGGGTTTTAAAGGTCTAGGTGACCCTTTGTGTTCCAGGCTTCCGTGTTACGCTTAATTGAGCCGCCACAGGTCAGCGTGAGTGCGGAGGGCTATTCTTGGATGTTGTTGGCTTTCCTAGAAAGAAGTTTCCACGTGGGCCATGTGTTTGGCCTATGGACTATAAGTTCAGTCACCCAGCCTAGTGCTGGAGGGTTTCATAGCTTCCCTTTGGAAGGGATTAGAGTTGGTGGATGTCAGCCACCCTAATAATTATTTTATCGTAGTTTTTGAGCTAGGGATAGGGCAGATTGATGGCATAGAACTATCCTATGCAACGGTCTTGACCCCAAGTCTTGTGACTCAAGGACCATTAGATTTAGTAGGTCTAGTGGATTACCTTGAGTTTGGTGGCATCGTGCCACCCGTTTCCCAAGCTAATTATGATGGGATCTTGAGTAGCCTATCTGCACTTCGATTGTTTCTGTCGAGAGTCATCTGCTAGTGGCCCCCACTAGTCGTAGCTTGTCTGGGCATGTGTGTGTCGACCCGCCTGGGCGTAGGCGGAGAGCTACACCCGAGTGAGACGATTTTTAAGCTGGTTGTCATAGGACCTCCCTCGTAGCGGCTCAAGTTTGGGCCTAGAGGATAATCAGCTAGAGGGCCTTACTTTGTGTAGTCGGTCAGTGTGTGCATACATGGTCGGGGACTAAAGACAAGTGCTGATGAGCACGGCCCCAACTAGTCTCATGTTCTGTGGTTAATATTATGATGACTCAGTTTCTATCTGGGACGAGTAGGGAGACACCTGAGGTGCAGACTAAGATGTCAAGAGACGCTTCCAGCCTTGCTTCTAGTGGGTTGTACTCCCGTCACATGACGAGACTCTTGTGACTCGAGGTTTGGTTCCCTATCTACGAGACGCGGTTTTAGGCAGTTCCTGTGTGCCTTTTTGATATAGAGATCTCAGTTTTTTGGTAGAGATTATCGAGGGTTTTTTCCCGGACTATGTAGGGGTCACGATGGCGAGGTCGTGACCGTGCTCCCAGAATGCATGTTCTGGCCTGGGCCTTCATCTTGGAGGATAGGCCTCCACGACCAAGGTGTCATGGTGCTTTTTTGGCAGAGTAGCTAGGGTTTTCTCATTAGTCTGGTGATCCCCTGACTATAAGATCAGAGTGAGTTTTCTGGTACAGTAGGAGTAGTTGTAGAGCCGAAGTTTTACCAGCCACCGTATTTATTGTTCCTACTATAGTTGTTGCTTTCTTTAGCGCTGCTTGTTACCACCATTGTTTTATGGTTGGGGTTCTGTGGGACCCCAATTGAGCCAATAATAGGAGGCTCACCCCCTGCTTTTCAGGTGTGGCGGTTCTTTCTCGAGGTTCGAGGGTGCAGCGCGAAGGTTCGTAGTTGTCAGCTTGCCGGGTCGAGTGATCACTCGGCATTGGGTACGTTTTCCTTCACTGTAGACTATACTTTATTTAGACTAGACTCTATAGTTTAATTGAAAATATAATTTTAATTCGGTCATATAAACTATTAATTATAATTATTGCCTACATTATTTCCTATTTCTATGTACTCCACATACATCTTTTAGCCTTTCTAAGCCCTTTGGCTCGTGGGCAGCGGGCCAGGATTCGAATGGCCTCAGGTTATTCTGGGTATCCTGATCTTTTGTCATTGTAGATGGTATTAGAGTTCGTAGCGGAAGCTTGATGGGCCATAACCCATAGGTCGAGCATTGTAGTCTTGGTCGCTATGGGTGAATTTTCGAGGATGAGTAGAGCATCGGAGGATTAGTTCCTCATTGTGAGATTCTCTCAAGCGGTGTGAGCTGTGTTGATCGCTGTGCCCCTGCTAGAGGCATTGTGGTTCATGGCACTAGCAGTGTAACAACCCAGAGCCCATGGCACCGATAACCCAGTACAAGTACCGAATTACTGCTACCATGAATTGGGGACGCCACCTAGGAGGCTGATGAGGCCCCCGAAGGGTTAGTGGGGTTTGTTGAGGGAGTGCATTAGAAATTGGAATTCACAGTGCACAATATTAATTTTTGGCAATGATTAAATTATAATGGGGAGGAAGTAATTTAAAATATCAGAGTGGTAGAAATATAACTAGTCTAGATTTACAGCATCCAGGAATATACACAAGTCCCATGGCCAGAAGAAAAGACAACAACAACTACTCGGGGCATACCCCGGCAAAACACTAAAAGACAAACTGACAGACTGCTGGCAATCTAGGCGCGGTCTCCAAAAGCTCGGGAACCACTGGTCGACGGCTGAGATGGCTCACCTGCAAGAAGGAAGGGTGAGTCACAGTCAGACTCAGTAGGGGTCACGCAGAACCCTACCACGATCTAAACAAGCAAGTAGGTAATTAAGCATGCAATTAGAACAATTAAAATTCAATCAGAATATGCATTTAAACAATTAAACAAGCAGATGCACTATCTCAACATGCTTCTAAACTAAAGTAGGGAAAGTCTAACTAAGCAGGTAAATCGGCTGACGAAACGCCAATATATATAACATAACTAAAGTAAAGAAGCAACGTGAGCAGCAGCTAGCGACGAGAGCTAGCGACAAATAAACTATATCTACCAACAGAAATAACTCAATTCATTCCAGTGATAGGAGAAGGACGGGGTACTCCACCGGAAGAGAGAGACCAAAAGCGCCCCCTGACGGCTTGCACTGCGTCTCAAGCAACTCGCGAGTCTGCACTTGCAAAGCAAGAAGATAAACCAAACTGTACCAACCAAGAACTAGTCAGAGTAACACTCGTCAGTGTCAGCTCTCACCTCTGACCACGTGTGCACACACTGACCCTTGCCTAGGGGTAGATCTATTCACCCCCCCTTTAGATCTACTCATCCATCACACCCTATAGAAGACATCAGGCTCGATAATTAGCAACTCAACAGAAGATCCTCCGCTCGCCCGAGCACACCTCTCGATTAGAGCACCCGCTCTGACACCTTAAACCACGACCTTAACACCTCAGGGGCTGGACAACCACAGACTGTGGTGGCCAAAACCAACAACAGCTCCCTCAGAGCACGCTTCTGGCCACTTAACTATGAACAACCCTCACAAGCCACCTGACCTCACTGTAGATTCCTCGAACGTAGCACCACAGTAACACACCTGCTGGCAACCTCTACCCAACATAGCACAACCAAGGCCACCACTGATGAGGGAGAAAGTTCTTGACCTCGCTCCTCCGACCCTACGTTGGCACTCCTGACGAAACAGCAACCACAATCACAGCGCCAATGTCGCGCGCTCAAGCTCTCATGCGAGAAACGAAGCGAAAAATAAACACAAAATCCTAAGCCAACTATTGACTGTACTGGACCTTATGGACTCTGATCACTATAATATCTCGAATTCCTATGTACATCCACAACCATAGCTTTGATACCAATTGTAACGACCCAAGATCCGAATACCGGGAGGAGCCCGATGCCATTCGAATCTTGGCCCACCTCCCACGAGCCAGAGGGCTCAGAAGGGCTAAAAAGGAGTGTAGAGGTATAAAGAAATAGGAAATAAAGTAGGACAATTCAATAATTAACAAAAATAAATAACTAACTACAACAGAGTCTAGTCCAATAGAAAGTACAGTCTAAAGTAGTAAAAGGTACCACATGCCAAGTGAACACTCGGCCCGGCGAGCTGGTAGCTATGGACCTCTACGCAACACCCTCAAACCTCAAGGACGAACCACCACACCTAAAAAGAAGGGATGAGTATCTAAATAGAGACTCAGTAGGGGTCCCGTGGAACTCCAACCCAGAAAAATAATGGCAGAAAGGAAAGCTGCACTAGCTAAATAACCACAGTAGGAATAGTGAACCGATGGCTGGTCAAAACTTGGCACTATAGCTACTCCTACTAGCAACAAAAAGGGAAAATCCCGATCTCACAATCGGGAACCAGACCACTCTAACACCAGACCTACCGAGGAAACACTCACGACAACTCTGTCGCGGAAGCTTGCCTACACAGGCATGACCAACTGGGGCCGCACAGTCCCACACTGGCACGGTGAGGCCTCAATAATCCCTACTAGCACCTCTGGTCACCACCTCAAAAAAACATGCTGGAATGGTCTAGAAGTCACGTCTCACAGATAGGAAGCGAAACCCAAAAATAGGAGAGTCACGTCTCACGTGACAGGAGTACCTACCCACTAGAAGCATAGCCAGATGCGTCCCTTGACGACTTACACAGTGCCGCAGTATCTCCCTACTTGCCCCAGGTGGAAACTGAGACACACACACTGTGACGCCCCGTACTCTATCTGTCGAGGTATTGTCTGCTTTGGCCTACTGGCCTCACGATTTTGTCACTTTTTGATAGTGATCTGCTCCAGAATGGTGGACTTCCTGGGCAGCTCACCCATCCCAGTACTACTCCCTATTAAGCACGCTTATCTTCACAGTTCTTTACAAGAACTGAGCTGATACTTCAAAAGGCACCTCGATGATATAGATTACAACTTAGCTATATCTGAGGGTGTTACAATCTAATATCTCTATCACCAGGCACAGTTTAAGTGATTAATCATTTTCTCATGCATAACAATGTGAAAGAAAAGAAACAATAATGACTAATTGGCAACGATAAATAATAGCTTGGAAAAAAGGAAAGACAGACTTCATGTAAGGGACAAGCACAAGTATAACAAGAACTTTCCACGAGATTTCAAGTAAGTTGTAATCTGAATTAGCCATAACAAGCACGCATGTCATGTCACGCAAGAACTTTGAGTAACTAAGTGAAGTAGAATGTCATAGACCAATCACGCTAGTCATGTACTTTGGTGCAATATCACACCTTGTCATTACAAACTCCCTGGGACACAAGTACTTTCGGGAGCTCCTCCCAGGACCAGACTGGGCCCTTATGATGCATTGGCATTGAAAGGCTGGATCATAGATCTCAATCTAGACATTCATCACATTAAATGGCCAAGAATTCCAAGGATTAAGCTCATGAAACTTACTTCTAAGATTAAGAGAAATTCCAGGAACATTAGAACAGATGTCATGTGGAATGGCTGGAAGATCCAAAGTGAACATGAATTAAAGCAAGACTTCATAGTCCAAGGCCATCCTTGATATGACTGCTATCACAACAAAATCATGGAGAACACATTCAATCTTGAGGTTAGCTGTCAACAATTGGGCCGCTAGAGTGAGACTGACGATCTAGCCCTACACCGCTTAAGGTTGAGTATTACAAGGCTTTCAATTGGACAAAAGAAGGTCCTTAATTCAGCCTGAGACAGAATGGGTCCAAACAAGAGTTCAGCCCACGAAGCCAAGGTCAATAGAGAGGACTTGGTTAGGTTAGAATTGACTGGGTTTAAGACTAATCTGACTAACCCAAGCCCACTTCTAACCAGGCCAAGGAAAGACTAGCGGTCTAGCCCTTGGCCGTGAAGGGTCTCTTAGCGGTCTCAAGGTGGGCTGCTAGGGGTTCAGAACAATCCGGACATTTGGACTGGCCCGAAACACGAATCAAATCGAGTCCGTGGGTTCTGATCTTTGGGGTACAACCCGCCCGACGTCCTGGAGGGAATTCTAGGCTCACGAGAACTTACGGAAGTCTCATAATAGTGGTCCTAATCCGATGGAATGAATATCCAGTAGAGAGTCCCAACTATTACAAGATTGAGGCTATATAAAACATGAAAAATAGAAACAGTGCGATCAGTCAATTCCACCAGAGTGGCATTTTGTTTTTTTTTATTTTTTTACAAGGGTTGATGCGGACCCACATTTCCTGGGTACAGGTTTTGGCAGCCTACCACGGGTTGCCTAACTTTCAAAGGGTGAGAGTAGAGGTAATGGGGTTTGGCACCTTCCTCAGCATCGAGCCTGTACGACCCGACTTGGTACTGATTCAAGTGCTGAGAGAGAGATGGTATAGAGCGAGTAGGGCTTTCCTAGCCCTGGGGGCATATGGTGCTTAGTCTCGAAGCTATGGTGAGGATTACATGGCTGAGGGTGGATGGTGCGGCAGTGAGCGGGGTGACCCTCCCTAACTACGGAGACTTAGCCCGTAGACTTCTAGGCTTAGAGATAGTGGTAGGTGGCCCTATGGACTGTAGGATGATTTTTAGGACAGAGTTGATGGGTCTCCTTGGGATAGGAGACTCTCGATAGAGGATGGGGGAGTCGCTAGTGGAGTTTGCCGAGCGGCTGACCGCGAGGGCCAAAGTGGCCTATTGCCAGGACCCTACCTAGCGAGAGCAAGTGGACAGGGATCTGAGGTGGTTCTTATTTTTGAAGCTCGAGAGGCTACTTTTGGGGACAAAGGGAGATGGCATGAACTGCAGATTTCTAGGAATTTTAGAGGACTTGGATGGGGTGGGGCGATATGCCTAGGGTGGTGCCCTACTAGCGCACTTGATAGCTGACCTATCCACGGGGACCGGTCGTGAGATGATTGTTGGCGGCTTCTCACCTTTTCTTCAGGTATGCATTTTTTTTGTTATTTTTCCAAGCTTATGATTAAAATGTATGTGTGTGATTATGATTATGCTTATGAATGATTATGATTATGAATGATGCTAATGCTTGTGGGTGTAGGTGTGGAATCACCTCTACATGCTGACGGATAGAGTCGATCCTCGGCACATGGACACATTCCCACTGGCACGTTGCTGGCTACCATGTATGATCGGGGCCCCACACTCCTACGAGCTGTAGGTCGTGAGACGGGAGTTTCGCGACTACCTCGCTTCCTTGGTACTTATGATTATGATGTGTTTAGTTCTTATTAACTATTTATGATGATAATATAATGACATGCGTGCATGCTAGTTGTGTGGAGGCCATACCTAGGGATGAACGATGAGGGCCAGCCATGGGTTACAGCAGGTCGACCCTTGTTTGGGTGTAAGATCTGGGTTCACTGGCTAAACAAGATCGAGCCCCTACGATTAAGGCTGGAAATGAGGACGTTGGGCCTCCACTAGGAGTGGGTTGATGTTGTAGAGCCACGTGGGATAGGGAGAAAGACCCGTGGATGGGCAGTGGCGACAGACTGGTGATTGTGGTTCCCAGAGCAGTACATTGATTGGTAGTGGGGTGGCACTCCAGTTGTCTCCCATGTGTCAAATAGCTCAGCATATTTATAGTGCTATTGGGAGACGTACGTCGGCTAGCCTCAAATGAGGCCCAGAGGGGTGTGTATGCGTGCTTTGGATTTCTATATGCTTTAGTTGTTTACGTGGTGAATGCTTTTGACTGACATGCGATGAATGTAAGATGCACGAGATGCAGTGGCGATCGACATGTAGATGCAGTTCCATAGCCTGGAGGCTCAGCTTGTGACTACGCAGGTAGACTTGGAGACCCTAGTAAGTATGCATTTAATCTACATGCTATTATTAATCCTAAATTTTGGCGATCAGCAACTGATAGTCTCAATCAATGAAGTGTACCCAACAGGGAGCAGCAGCTGGAGGGGCAGGAGGTGCCTGTTCGAGCACGAGGGATCAGACGGCCGAGGTTACTTCTTTACAGGAGGGACTTGCGGGAGTAGTAGCACGCGCTGAGGCAGCGAAGCGTGACTTAGCAGCATGAGTGAGTTAAAATGATATTCAAGCTTTTCAGTTAATATTCTCTCTTTCAAAATGCAACAATATGCTCATAAAAATGTGTTGAAAATGCAGACGGAGGAGCTACAGGACGCACTTACTTGGGTGGCCTTAGTGGGCACCGAGCTCGCGATTCGCGACCAGCTGGAGGAGGAGAGGAGGCAGCGGGAGATAGAGGCACTCCCTTGAGAGGTGGAATTACACATCCTCGTCGAGGTGGAGAGGAGAGAGTGTGCTCATGAGAGGGAGGAGTGGCTCGAGCATACGTGAGAGCTATCCAAGATGAGGATCTACCTCGGCATAGCTGAGGAGCGTGCGAGAGCAGCAGAGGAGCGCTACCGGAGAGGTCGAGAGCGAGCACAGCGTGAGGGACGCCCGAGTGCCTACTCCAGCACCAGCTCTCTAGTGGGTTCCTCTACTCAGCAGAGGAACGAGGCAGACGCACGAGAATAGAATAGGAGATCGGCCGCCACTTTGGGGTCGATGGGACCACCACCGGCTCCAACTAGGGACCAGGACAAGAGAGGGGAGGCAGAGAATAAGAGAGAGGAGGGTGGTGGAGAGAGCTAGAGAGATTACCTTTGTACACCACCTCCTACTTTTTTGTACACACATACATATATGATTATGACTATGAAATGAAAATCATGTTTGTTACCTCAGTTTGTGCTTTTGTGTGCTTGTGTACTTGTCAGTTGCTCCTCTTTACTCCTGCATGTCACATCTTAGGCAAACTGGTTAGTTAATCTATTCGACTTGGCCCCTTGCTCGATAAACAAGGGGATGTCCTTTTTGACCTTGATAAAGGGTCAAGGGGCCAATCCTTTAATCAACTAAGGCAAATAATGAAGAATATAGGAAAACGCAACATGCAAGTAGGCATATAAAAACATAAAATGAAAAGATGATCAGGCGTAATGCAATCAAACAAATGATGATTTTTGTTTGAGTTTATTTTGGGGGTGTGTGTTTTTCTCTCTTTTTTGATTATTTTTTTGTTTTTTTGTTTTTTTCATGGTACGACGTAGTATGTAGGCATGCAGCTCGCGGTTGGAACATCCTCCTTGTGTAGGAACTTCAATCTAATCCCCATCCAACATTCAAGGACTATCATAGACCCGAAGAGGGGACCCCCAAGAGAAGCTGAATTAAGGCCCTCATAAAGGTAAGAAAGGATGGCTTGAGAGATAGATAAATCCTGCCACAACCCGCTGATGACACTAAGGTTGGGAATGTCCGAGAGGTGGTCAGTGGTAGAGAAGAGGAAAACCCCACACAAGTAAATAGAAGCGGCCTTGGCTATGGCCTCATTCCATCCACACTTATTTTTACAATGGGTAGTGATCCATTAGGCCAAAGGAATTAAGTGGATATGGCGGGAGCTAATCATGGTTCTAACATCCTTTGGATTAGGTATGAACTCCCCCAAGATGAGTGAAGGGTCTATAGGGTCAATCATATGACACACTAGGTCTTCATCTCCAACCTTAGTCCTAGGGAGGGCTAGGTATGACTCAATGTCTTCTATAAGGATAGTAGCTTCAGAGGTTGGGAAGACAAAGGTGTATGTTTGAGGATGCCATAACTCCACTAAAGCTGAAATGCTATGCCAATCAGGGGAGATTTTTTGAAAATTCTTGGCTAGAACTAGTAATGGTTGGAGGTACCATGCCTTTTGAATTGAGATAACCTCGAAGGGGAGTTCCTTTATAATGAGAGCTACCCACTTCAAGTTGGAGTAACATCGTGGGCTAGGAAGGAGCTAAAAGAAGGAAGAAAAAGAAGAAGAGAAGGAGAAGAGAGGTGGTATAAGGAATTTGAGGAGATTAATGAATTTTGAACATCATTGACTTAGGCTACCTCTCTTGAAGAGCTGGTGCTAAGGTGTTTGGAGATGGAGGTTAGCCGCTGCAGCTCCCCATGCTCCTTCTTAGCCGGTCTTGGCCCGTTGTAGACACCTCCACTCAATATGCTAGCTTCAAAGGCCATCTTCATGGTAATTTGGGTGTTTTTACTAAACATTTATAGACGTAAAGAGAGGGTTTTCTGTGAGTTATGAGTTCTGGGTGTATTCCGAGTAATATAGCTTGAAATTCTGGTCCTATTGCATTAGGATTGAGGCTAGGGTCCCTCAATATGAGTTGGAGTAGGTCTTAGCGCAGTTTGGGCATTGTTATCCCGTCATTAGGACTCTCCCGAAGAGTCCCGCTCGAGTTAATAGTGTCTTCCCCCTTGAGGTCTATCGCGCAACCGCTAGGGTCACTTAGCGGTCGTCTGATGACCGTTTGTCCCCTCTCTTCAGTGCCTTCTACCTCACTCGCCTAATGGTCACATCATAACCATTTGCCCTCTTTTATGGTCTCATGAAGACCATTTTCCTGCTGCTTCTAGTTTGTGTCCATCTACCTCTTACGACCTTCTGAAGAATCGCCACTGAGAGGGTAGCGGCCCTATGGAGGCCATTTTCCTCACCTGACCTATGTGTTTTCTCCCAAGCTTCCCCTCTCTTCCATCTTCATGCCTTAAATCGGCTCTCTCTTTCTCTCTCTCCCCCTATCAATCTTAGGGGTCATCATTAAGTTAGTCGAGTTAGTGTTAGCATCCACACATTTGCATGTTTAGAAGTCAAAAGATCATATTTTCACTAAGTCAAAGTCATGTACATGCATAAAGGAAAACTAATAAAAAGAGTACATCAAGTTGGTCCCTCTCCTGGACCCCTGCTATCCCCAGTGCCCTCGTGGCGCTTCATTGGCGGGTCTATGGTTGTGCTCCCCTCCTTGCGGCATCATCGTCGCACCACCTCCTCGTTCCTTCGATAGCCAGAGGAGTTGGTGAAGTAACCACCATACGCGCTGTTGTGCACACTGCTCTGGCTCCTACTTGGCTCCGACTTCTAACCCAGAAGTCAGGGCTTCCTTCAGCCCTACTATCACACCCTTCAGCTCGACGACCTACAGTCGGGACCACTTTGCCTCTGCCACCCTGGCTCTCAGGTGTTCCACCTCCGCACGAAGGTGGGCCACCTCTGTTGCCTCTACCCAGAGCCACTCCGCCTCCTCCCTCTGTCGAGTGGCCTCACTCACTGCTGCCTCTCGCTCCCTCGCCTGCACATACATTCATTATGGTTGGTCAATTGCATTTTCATAAATCTTGAAGGTCGAAAGGGGAAGTGTGTTTGGTTTGCTTATCCTCTCTACGAGAGTGGCCTCGGCCTCCTCGGCCGGAGCAACCGCCCGAGCAAAGTCGACATCCCGCTCAGCCTGGTCTGCTGGTGGCTAGGAGGAAGAGGATGGAGCATCTAGTCCTTGTTGCTGTGCTCCCTCGGCCCGCTGCATTTAGAAGTCAAGTCAGTCCCATGGCATTTGCATATTAGGTCTAAGGTTAAGTTAAACTCACCAAAAGCTCTAGCGAGTGCTGGAACTCGTCCCACTGCTGGATGGTAGAGTGGAGGAGACCCTAGAGCTCCGCTATCCACCCCTGGGGGTCTAGCTGCATATAGGAAATCAGGTTGTCAGTGAATCAGGAAATCACTAGGAAGCATCAGTTAAGAGAGTTGTACCGATCATTGAGAGCCATAGAAGACCTAGTCTCCGTAGCACTTGCCGTAGGGCTTTAAGTAGGCCTCGTCGCTCATGGCTCGAGCTTGCACGTCCTACGCTCTCCTTGTCCAGTCATGAACCTGGTCCACTACCCGGGTGACCTAGTTGATCTCGTCGGTCAATCCTTTGGAAGATCGCCCCACGCACTCCTCCTCTCTCATCGAGAACTCCACCTCTAACTGGTGGATGCCCCTGGTCCTCATGATCAGGTAGTGGTGCAATGGCTTGATGATGTTCATGTAGTGCAGCCACAGGTCCCATCCCATGTACGCCTGGGCCACCTCCACCCGTGGCTGCCCCTTATGCCCCTCATCTCAATATGGTGTCTAGCGCACCTGAAAGGGGAGGTCAGTCAAGTCAAGTGTCAGTATCAAAGCATTTAATTGCATTTAGAAATCTAGAGCTGAGAGTCTTGCCGATGCATAAGGTAGTGGGTCAATGTCATCCTGGATCGCTCGCACTAGGTGTCACAGCAACCCGGTATCCCAAACTGCCACCCACTGCCTCGCGATAGGAACTCAGTCGGGATGTACCTCCTTCCCTCTCCCTAATCTGGGGAGGTACACATAAGTCCATACCAACATTTGTCAAGTGTCAGCATATAGCAAATCATAATCGTAACTACATAAGCATCTAAGGTAGAGGTTACCTACAGCAGTGGGGAGAACCCACCCACATCTACTGAGTGGTGGTGCTGAGGGAGTCGAATAGGAATTCCAGTGCGGTTGCACCCCAAGCGTAGTCTCCAACACCATCCAGGTCTGCTAGTAGTGGGTGGAGCTTCCTGCTCACTCTGTCTGCCCTCATTGCAAAAATTAGCTTCTCAAATAGTAGCATCAGAAAACAACGTAGGATGACGTCCACCACGGGACTCGGTCCCGCTGCTACCCTCTATCTAGCCAGGTCCGTCAGCCGCCCTAGGTGCTCCTCTGGCAACTCTCCCATAGCTATGGCCGCTCCTCTTAGTCCCAAGCTCTCCTGTAGGGTCGCTCATGCCAACATGGACAAGTGGTCTCCTGGCCTCACTAGCTCCAATCCAAGCAGCTCTCGCGCCAACTCTCGGTAGTCGGCATGTGTCGTCCCGGTCACTAGCACTCCGTGCACCTGCAATCTCGTGATCCTCACCACATCCTCCAATGTGGGGATCATGTGTCCCCATAGGAATAGAAATGCCCTGCTCACCAGATCCCGCCATCGTGTAGTGCATAGAGGAGGGCCTTGTCTAGTCTCATCACCTCCATCGCGAGGAACTCGATGAATCCCATCGTTGCTAGCTTGTCTCTCTAGAAGTTCGACAGCGTGAGGTACACTGCTCGAACCTGGAGCCATGATATCCTCATCTGGTGCTTTCCCTGCATGCATTTAAATGTTCAATGCCAGTCATATAATTCATATAAGTCATGCATTGAATATATTAAGAAAACCCTCAGATTGCTAAACGGTCCTCTGAGACCATTTGGCTGGCCTTAGTGATCTGGGTCAGACCATTTGTCTCCCTAACAGTAGTTGAAACGATCGCTAGGCACTCGCCGTGGCGGGCGACGTCTCCCCATTTCCTTAAGCATGAAGAATGACCCTGGGGTCCTCTACAATTCATCTATGGGTCCCTTGACCCATTCCCATCCTGTTCCTACACTCATGTATGCTTTAGAAAATTCAAGTAGGGTTTTTTGGTCTCGCAGGCTACCTCAGATGAGGGGGTTCCGACCGTCGTCTCGGGTGCTTCCTCGGCCGTGTGCTCACCGTCATCATCTCCAGCAGCTTCCTCGGGCATGGTAGCCACCGTAGAAGGCTCTCCGGCCTCTGTTTGAGCTGGTGGTGGTACCTCCTCTGCTCGATCCATTGGATCCGTTGCAGGCATGGCCTCCTCAGCCATTTGGCATTGAAATTGCCGCACCGCCCTCTTCTTTACCATCCTCATGTGTAGGTATGTGAAGGATTGGCAATGGGGTAGGGAGATCGCCAGTGGTCACCGCCGGTGGGGGTTGAGTATTTGAATGAATGGATGAGAAGGAGGGGTGTTCGAACGGTCGTCTCGGTTTTGAATTTGCCTAGGGCCTTGCGATCGCGCGATGGACTGTTAGGCATTCCTTGGCGGTCCTCAGTGGACTATTTTCCCCAGGGTCTCGCCCGTTGGAGAATGTGAACCACCTTAAGGGTAGTGGTCTTGTGGTAGGCCGTTAGGCTCCCCTTGCGGTCTTGGCATGACCGTTTTGTTGCTGAATGTGTGATGGATGAAATGCCATCCTTGCCCATTTTGTGTGGCCTTTTCCTTATTTGATGCATCATACTTACTTCTCTATGGCATTATTTATTGATGGTTGATCTCTTAATTGTAAAAATTCATGAGCGCCATTACATCGCATCTTCCCGTCAGGCAGGTAAGTCAGGTAAGCATCTCGATCCCTAGTCCGTTAATGCATTACTATATGGTATCTATGATATATTATCTCGAGAATCGACTGGTCATTCATGTGTTCTGGGATCTGATGCTCCCCTATAACAAAAATGATGATGATCTAGGTGCACATGATTAATCAGTGGATAGGCCGTTAGGTTGGAAGAGCTAGGGGATGATGGTTTTATCTTGCACGCCGTGGTTGTAGATAGTATCTTGACCCTGATTTATCCGGTCTAGCAATACTATTCTTGAGTATCTTTCTATTTTTATGATTTCTTTGCATTCATTTTGATGATTTCTTTTACTTTAGCCCAGCATGCATCATACGTATCTTTGAGCATTCATGCGGCCTAGTCGATCTAAGATGTCTTAGTAATGGTGTATAACTATGTATCCATGGTCATTAGATAGGGAGAGTCATTCCACTACGAGTTGGAAGGTTTCCTTTGGTCTATTTGCTCGGTTTGGTTAGCTGACGATTATTCTCTGGAATTTAGTTGCTCGTCTTTTACTTTTTTGCTTGCTCCGATCGCCTATCAGCTGTATGTTCCACTAATGAGGTTGGTCGTGTTTTATTTCCTTAGTTGTTAGTTCTGCCAGGCATGTGTCGTTTGGTTTGGCCATTCCTTATAATTGGTTCAGAGTTTTTTGGAAGATTCCTATCGCTCGTTGGTTGAGGACGGTTGTCGTTTACCTTAACGCCTACTTTTTAGTCTGCTTCGGTTCATCTCCGCTTCATCTCCATGTTCCATTTTAGTTTCGCTTCACCTCCGCTCGCTCCCTTGCAAAGAGGATGCTAAGGAGGGACATCTGTTGACATCCGTTTTATGACCAATGAGTTGCGTCATCTCCTTATTTTATTTTATGATGTCCCAGGTTATTCGCTGGTTATTGGGCCATTTTTTAGCTTATTTTATGGGTTTTTCTCCCTAGTTGGGCCTAAGTGCCTTCTATTTCTCATCATTTTGGCTTATTGGACCTGGATAAAGGCTGATAAGGATTATTTTGTGGATTTGATCCGAGATTTATCTAGCATTTATCTTTTTGCCACATCTATCTACCAAACGGTCTATCGCACGACCATTACCGGTGGCTAGCGGTCCATCGCACGATTGCTAGGTGACAGAGAGTCCCGTTCACATCATGTCCCTCAAAACATTCAAAACCCTATATCTGACCCCCTACCTCCAGAAGGTCTAGGCGGTCAAGATATCCAGCTTGAACCAGGATACCGAGGACATCCTCGGTTGGGTGGATGTTGACTTGGTGCTCAATGATTTCACCTCTAAGGTGACCTTCTACATCATTGACGCTAACACATCCTACCGAGTGTTATTGGGCAGGCCCTAGATCCATGAAAATTGGGTCATCCCTTTAACCCTACATCAATGCATCAAATATGCTAAAGATGGGGAACAACACACTATCTTTGTAGACTTGTCTCCATTTACTCCAGTAGAGTGCCACCTGGCTGATGCTGCTCTCTACTTCAGGGGAATCAGTCCCTACCCCATGATTAAGAGCAAGAGCAACGGCTGGCTCTCAGAAGAGGAGAAGGAGGACCTTTTCTCCATTGACGAAGAAAAGGCCAAGCTTCATCGGTTACGCCTTAACTCCAAGTCAACCACAAATCACCCTAAGAGGCACAAAGTCAACTTTGAGGCTAACCTCATTAGCCAAGCAATCGACAAGAGTATATGTCTACCACCAGATTGCATCCAGCTCGCCTGTGCCTCGGATGAGCACAAGGTTGAGCAGCTCACAACATTTGTCGTCACTTATAAACGACAACTCAAAACCAAGAAGAAGGCTAACAGAGACAAGACCATTGTTTTCTACAAGGGAGACATGGCCCCTCTAGCCCCACCAGAAGATGACTTCGGTTGGTCCAGGCGAACAGACAACACCCATGAAGCTGTCCATGTTTTGGACAACCTGCCACCCCACATTTGGGAGATGTGCCTTAAGTAGCATATCCCCCAATGGCAAGGTTCCGCACAACGGAGATGCTTCCACAATTTGTGGACCCCTTCACAGGTCCAGGGGCAACCTCTATTCTCCCATAAAGACACCAGGGGGCTCGAATATGACCAAGACCCAGATTTTCATGTCTACTATGCGGTCCACGTTGTAGGCCCGACACAGCCAGTCGGTGACTCAGCCATTGTCAGAATCAAGTTTGACAGCTCTGGGGATGAGAAAGAGGACATCTTAATCCTACTCCCAGCCAGAACTAGCACCCTAGTTCAAGCAATCGATTAGGCTTCGCCATCCGTCTACGAAAACATTGTGACGGAGGAGGTCCCCGGGGCCTCCCAACAAGCCAAAGAGCCAAGTTTGCCAAGCTTTCATCATGAGGAAGGTTTCCAGAACAAAGACCCTGAAGCGTTACCAACTTTAGCAGGCAACTCTAGCCAAGCTTCCGTGGAGCCAGCTGATAGCTGTCAGCCCAGCATTGATGGCCTGGGACAATCCCAGTCCGGGCCCAGTGATGACAATATTCTAGTTCCATCAACTTTAATTGCTGGCTTCGAAGACCCATGGGCATACGAAGCTGACACTGACGACAAAGACTTCATCAACTTCCAGTCGGCTCCTCCCGAGCTGGAGGACGGTGGCCAGGCAACCACCGACGAACTTGTCGAAATTAATTTGGGCGAAGATGAAGCTCCTCAGCCGACATTCATCAGCTACCTCCTTACCGAAGCAGAAAGGTAGGACTACAAGCAGCTCCTGCTCGAATACAAGGACTGCTTCACCTGGACATACAAGGAGATGCCGAGGTTGGATCCCTCCGTAGTGGAGCACGACCTGGCTATATCTCCCTCAGCCACTCCAGTGAAACAACCCCAGCGACACATGCGCCATGAGCTGAAACTCTAGGTCTCGACCGAGGTCAACAAAATGGCAGAGGTTGACTTCATCGAGTCATGCATCTATCTGATCTGGCTCGCCAACATTATCCTAGTCAAAAACAAAAATGGTCAAGTTCGCATCTGTGTCAACTTCTGGGACCTCAACAAAGCTTGTCCGAAGGATGAGTTTTCGGTCCCGATCATAAAAATAATGGTCGACATGACCACTGGACATGAAGCCTTATCTTTTATGGATGGATCGTTTGGCTACAACCAGATCCGGATGTCCCTCCAAGATAAGAATCGCACTACCTTTAGGTCCCCCAAAGGGATCTTCAACTATAAGTGCATGCCCTTTGGTTTGAAGAATGCCGGTGCTACATACCAGAGGGCTATGACCAAAATCTTCGACGAGATGCTACACAACATCGTCGATTGCTATGTCGATGACCTCGTCGTCAAAACTAAGCGACGGGAAGACCATCTACGCGATCTACGCTAGGTCTTCGAGCGTCTCTGGCAATATGGGCTCAAAATGAACCCTATGAAAGTCGACTTCAGCATATCCAGTGGCAAGGTTCTCAGCTTTAGCGTCTGATACTGAGGAATCGAGGTGGACCCCGGCAAGATCAAAGCGATCTGGGAGCTCCCACCACCCAGCAACCTCACTGAGCTCAGGTCATTCAAGGACAGGCTGACTTACATTCGGAGATTCATGTCCAACCTCTCTGATTGATGCGCAACTTTCAGTAAGCTGATGAAAAAAGTCACCCCCTTCATATGGGACTCGAAATGCCAGGCGACTTTTGAGCACATCAAGGAGTACCTCCTCACTCCTCCAGTCCTGGGGCCACCGGTCAAGGGAAAACCCCTCATACTCTACATCGCCACCATGGATACCTCGTTGGGGACCCTATTGACATAAATCAATGAGGAAGGTAAACCTCAGCCAAAAATTGATTGCTGCTGAGTACTGCTACTCCCCTATGGAGAAAGTCTGCTTGGCATTGGTATTCGCCGTCAAGAAGTTATGGCACTACCTCCTATCCCATTGGGTCAAGCTCATATCCAAGCACAATCCTCTCATGTTTCTCCTCAAGCAGCCCGTTCTCTCAAGTTGACTAGGAAAATAGGCTCTCTTGTTAAAGGAGTATGATATTACCTACATCCCTGGAAAAGCAATCAAGGGTATTAGAAAATTTGGCATTATTTATTTTTAGGATAGAAAAAAGCTGTTACTGGTTGTATTTCTTAGGTACGAATGATTGTTTATGCCGAAGGGCACCATTTTATTTTTGGAGGCGGTTAGGATCAACAGAGGCAATATGAATATAATGTTCTTCATGGGCTTGGGTCTTGCTTGCACTGCCCGGCTTCAATGGATTTATAACATGCTTGCATGGAAGGAACCTCAGAGCAACATTGTGTTATAAACAGATCCATGAATTGAAATGTATCACGTTTGAGAAGTGGTTGGAGTTGTGGAAAACTAAGTTAGGACAACCAATGGGCATAAAGATTCCTACTGTTTTTATGACTCAGGACATGTCAGATGGAAACAAAGCAGCCATATAGAGCACCTTTGCATCCTCAGTACCTTAATGGTAGGCTGATAGCATTTATGGTGGATACTTCCCTTATGGCAATTCTTTTCTTCTTTTCTTTTCCTTACATACTTTTTCTTTGAACAAATGTGTCTGGAACTGAAGATTCTGTTACCTGTCAACTAGGTTGGAGGTTGCATCATTGTAATCCTTCTCATTGTTGGGTGACCAGTTGTTGGTCATTGGGGAGGTTAGGCTTCAGATTGGCAGTCAGCCATATGGATGCTCAATCTCTTTTGGATCTAGGCAGATCTATTAGTGGACCCCATTTTGTTTTGTGAATTCTTAGCAGTGAGACTTTTTTTTTGAACGTGGAGTAAAAAAGGGTTACAGTGGTGTAAAGAGAAATACACCCCCACATCCAGGAAAAATCTTCCATGTACAACTGACATTCCCAAAGAGAGAGAAAACAAATAAGACAGAGAACATGTGACCCAAATGTGTGCAAAGTCTTCATAATGATGACATATGATGTGATGCTGATCAGAATGATGCCAGTAATGTTGCCTATGTTTGTCACACACATACTTTTGTGTACATGCATATGTTATATACATCCATATATGTATCATTCCAAGCTAAAAGTTGTTATGCATAGGGATCAAATTGATAGAGTGAATGACTCAGATACTTGGATGTGTTTTTCTGTTGTCTTGAGCTTTAGAATATGGGTTTTCTCCTTGCGATATCACTATCCCACATGTATTTGAATGTTATCCTATCCCTAATTTTCTACTACCTGATGTTTTTCACATTTGATTTTTTTAGAGTTATGCACAAATTTTTGGGTCTACGTGCAGGTCAGAGTCTTATGTGATAAGGCTAAGGAGATATTGATGGAAGAAAGCAATGTACAGCCTGTCAAGAGTCCTGTGACAATATGTGGTGACATTCATGGACAATTTCATGACCTTGCAGAACTATTCCGAATTGGTGGCAAGTGTCCTGATACCAATTACCTATTCATGGGGGATTATGTAGATCGTGGATATTATTCAGTTGAAACAGTTACGCTTCTGGTTGCACTTAAGGTGCGGTATCCCCAACGTATTACAATCCTTCGGGGAAATCATGAGAGTAGACAGGTAACTGATTGTGCTATTTCTTTTCCAATGTTAATGATTGTTAATCATCAGGATGTAGGGTTCATTTCTTTGTACTTATGCTGTTTCTTTTTTTGTGGTATCAAAATTTTCAATTGTTTACCAATCTGGTAATCTTTCCAAAACTGCAGCCTCTTTTTTTGATTTGGATCTATCAGTCAACTAGTTTACAATATTAAAGAGGAAACTGTGATGGTTCCCCTATTGTCTTGCAGATAACACAGGTTTATGGGTTTTATGATGAATGCTTACGAAAATATGGTAACGCAAATGTATGGAAGGTTTTCACCGATCTATTTGATTATTTTCCTCTGACAGCACTGGTTGAATCAGAGATATTCTGTCTACATGGTGGTTTGTCCCCATCAATTGAGACCCTCGACAATGTAAGAAACTTAGATCGTGTTCAAGAAGTTCCACACGAGGGGCCTATGTGTGACTTATTATGGTCTGATCCTGATGATCGTTGTGGTTGGGGTATCTCCCCTCGGGGTGCTGGGTATACATTTGGCCAAGATATATCGGAGCAATTCAATCATACCAACAACCTGAAGCTGATTGCTAGAGCTCATCAATTGGTCATGGATGGATACAACTGGGGACATGAACAAAAGGTAGTAACCATATTTAGTGCACCAAATTACTGCTATCGTTGTGGAAATATGGCATCCATATTGGAAGTCGATGACTGCAAGGGTCACACGTTCATCCAGTTTGAGCCTGCTCCTCGAAGGGGTGAGCCCGACGTTACACGTAGAACACCGGATTACTTCTTATGATTCAACTTTGAAAAAGGTTTTCCTGATTTCCAGCGGTAAACAATTACTTGCTGAATGATTTGGATGGTAGCCAGATATTTTCCTGTGTTTGCCAGATGACATCTATAATTTGGAGCTGCTGTTCTTGGTTGTTCGGGGGGTGGAATCATCATTCTTCATGGGAGATCGGCCGTAAGTTATGGAATAGGGTTTCATCTGTTAGAAGCAGTGAATGAAGCTGGCAATGCTGCAGCAGCAGCAGCAGCAGCAGCTTGTATTATTCAAGAGAACTCTTCTTTCCCCACTCTCTCTGCTCCGTTTCTTCCTTAATTCCTATTTTGTTTTTTGTCGAGGAAATGACTCCTGTTAGGGGTGGTGCTTTTATTAATTCATAATTCTGGCTTAGTTGATCAAAAAAAAAAGTCCTGTGCAGACCTTGCAACGGGGGCACGTTTCAGAGGCAACAGCGAAGCCATGCCGAATTGTCATCATCCTGATTTGACCCTATCCTGAAGAAGGAAGTATTAAATTCATTTTGGTTCTATTTTGGTTTCATTTAATCATCGTTTACCCTCTTTTCTTTGCCCCTACTTTTGGCAAATCATCACAATTTGCTGGTTTTCTGCTACAGCCAAACAAAAAATGCTTTATTTCTTTTCCATAAAAACATTGAACAGGTACAAGCTATTAATCCCCTCAAGTTCGGCGCCTCGTGAAAAATTCATTAACAACTGTCGGGATGCCTCCTTGATAACCCACATAAGCTTTTAGCTCATCTTTAGCTTCCACCACATCGATCTGTGACTTTAATATGGCAGCATGGCGTCTCCACGCTCGCTGGATCTTTCAAAGTTGCCTCCTATCATCCTTGATTCCCAAGAGGCGTTTCATGAGCAAAGCTCCCCTCAGAGCAACGCTTAGGATCCGCCTGGGTAAGCCCACCTAGTGGTGACAGTGATGGGCCTTGTACAACACTAAATCTTGAGCACTGACTAGCCAAAGCTCTTGATCCAGTGAGTCGCAGACTCAAAACTCTAAGCTCCAGTGCATCATTGGTACAAACACGAACTGATCCTCAAGCAGGAAGTTCAGATAGTCATGCCAATCATCTCTGGCCTTCAAACGCATAGTCTTTCACATCACGTGATCTTTAAGACCAAAGATGGCTCTAGCTGGATGGAGAGTAATCCTCTCGAAGATTTGGGAAATAATCGTCACCGTGTCGTCGAAGTCGAAGTATACGTGGATCTTCATCCACACTAGCAGCAAGTAGAAGCTCCCCATCGTGCTCCCACCAAAGCTCGTTTGTGTCAACCCGCAGCACAGATGAGCAAGCACGGATTGGGATAAGGAGCGTCCTTCCCACAAGAGAGTGAGCGGCCTGATGTTCTCTCGTGCTAGCACGTCCCCTGACGTCAGGAAGAGTAATGCGCCTTCGAGACACAACATCAATCCCCACATCAGTTTATCTACATCAGCAAACCTATCCTTAATCTAGCCCAACAGCCATCTGGCAAAGCAATTGATCAAGTCCCCTCACTGGTCTATCATCTGCCAAACCTCTTGCTTATCACGAACAATCCCAGCCAAGACTTCCTCCCAAGGAGGGAGGTCCAACAAGTCTCCAGCATCCAAGTCACCCCATTGGAAGAGAAAATCAATCTCCTCCATTAGCACTAAGGCTTTGAACTCAGGGAACACAAAAGTATGGGTCCCCAGATGCCATAGCTCCAACAATGTGCCTAATGCCTTCCAGTTTCACCTCATGCTGATGGATCTCTTTGCCATGATGACTAGACACGTCAAATGCCACTAGTGCATGAAGACTCTCATGTCAGGCGTGATTGCCGCCATTAGGTCGTGTAGCCACCCACACCACCAAGTGTGTTGGGCTCCTAGGAAAATCAGAGTGGGCTTAATAGAAAAGAAGAGGAAATTAGTTGTCAGCTACATCCCCGACATCGCATACACATGAGTTCTCCTTCTTACCTAGCCATCCTTCATTGGTTGGCTAAGGTGTCCCCTCATGTCAGAGAGCATGTGGGCTCGTGTCTAGTTCTTCCCAAGGGTTTAGAGGAAGAAGAGGAGGCCATCTTCAGTTCTCTCCTTGATGATGGTCACTGTCTCCTTTGAAGCCTTTTGCTTTCTACTGGGGGCACTGATCCCCCTTTACCTTATAAACCCAAAGAGTCCTACTCTGTTTAGGTCCCTGCACTTTCGGAACCTGAACAGGTAGGCAGCCAAATCATTGGCTGCCTTGTGTAGGGTAGGCAGCCACTAGCCTAGCCACCCACCAACTAAAGATGACCACTTTCCTGGCCACCTTCCCCAACTTGTTAAGAGCTATGCTTGATATGGTCAATGTTCAAATTTACACTTATATTTGATGTGCTACTTTCTAGATTGCTATTTTTGCATGAACTTGGCTAATGTATGTTGATGCAGCTATAGTTGACAACATCAACAAATGAAGGATCATGCGACATCGTCACCAACTTTAATTGCGTTTTTAGATAGTCAACACAGAGGCTAATAAGTTCGGGTGCATAAACTCCAAGTTCCTCTTGTTGGGTCCAATAGTGCAGTAAGACGGATCTAGAGGGGGGGTGAATAGATCCCTTTAAAAATTATGTCCAATTTAAAACTATACCAACTACACACAGCGGAAGTAAACATAGACTGGCTATTTGCACACCTATGTACTTAGTGGACCAAGCCTCATAATGTGTGGGTGAAGGATTTGTGTGTGATGCAGTGTGGGGCACAACAGTTAGATTGATATGTTTGTGAACATCAATAACATGTTGCAATGCATGTGCTCAACGAGCAACCAATAAGTGTGTAGTGTGTGTAGAATGTACCTGTGAATGAGGTAGAAGACAAGGAAACAATCACAAAATTCAAACCACAAGGCACTGAGATTTTTAAGGTGGTTCGTGACTATGACGGGCTCCCTACGTCCATCCCTCACTGAAACCCAGTGAGGCATCACTGCTGGAAAATCAGCACAGGAACAACACCCCAACACGGAGCAAAGCTCCTCAACACACAAGACAAGCTTGCACACACACAGGGATACGCCCCAGCACACACACGCAGGAGAGATCCTACACAAATGCAGCGATGAACCCCAGACCGCCCTCGATCTGAAATCTAGCAGCACACATGCACACAAAAATGCTCAAACACCCTGAGCGTGTGCAACCATTGCATAGATATACACACAAATATATGTTTCAAAGTTAACGAACAAAAGGCTATAAAACATGATAACAAATGTAAGCCTAATAGCTTCTGTAGGACTGCATTTTGCCCAAATTCGATCCTCTATTTTAGAGCAACAAATCGATAAGCCTCTTCTTCCATTTCTGTAGCTTCTTCTTCTAGTAACACTTGTGGCATCTCCTTCTTCTTTGTTCTTCTTCCTTTCCTCGTCGTAGCCTCAACACCTTCTTCTCAGCTCCTTCTTCTTCTTCTCCTTCTAAGCTTCACTAGTTGGCACTAGAACAAGCTCACAAGTATCTCTCTGCTTCTTCTGCACACGATGACGACCCGATTTGGAAGACTCTAATGCAATGCCCAAGGACTAGACTTAGTAGAGACAAGTCTAAAACTTACTCTAATACCAATTGATGTGATACAACCTAGGGATGACAGCCACTGGACCGATGCACCTTGGACCTAGACCTGCAAGCAAGCAACGAAGTAGCGGACTCACTCGGGTGAGCCCACTCGCGTAGCGCACACAACTGCCCGTAGGCTGACCGATGATGATGGAGATGGTCTGGGGTGGGACCTTGACGCTCCAGGGGTTTGGCTAGCTTGAAGGATGAACCCCTAGGGGCCTGGGATGCCCAATTTCATGGGCGGCCAGCATGTCAAGGGCGTGGGTTGTAGGGTCACTCTCACCTCACTTCTACGGTGGACAAACAATTTGATAAAAATTGAGATCGGGTGCTCACTTACCATCCGACATAGCTAAGGGTAATACTAAATAAGCAAGAGATAAGCTAGCAAGGGATGTGACCAGATGCTCACCTGATCGGCATGAAGACACCGATCCTGGCCAGAGACGAGGGCGAGCCAGGAGGCGTGGGGTCGCACCCACACGCCGCATCGGTGTCGCTTTGATCGGTGACCTACTGTTACAATCACTACACCTCATGCAAGAGGGTGACCGTGGTGTGGGGAAGACAATATTACATGAAAATACTACCTCCACGCAGGGAGGGGCGATCAGTCGGCCACGCCTGGGGCAGGGAGGTTGGGACAATCGAGTTCTTCCCAGACTGTTCTGCAGGGATAGCAAGCCAATGATTGGGATGCCACAAACATCTCTGAGCACCTAATTGGGCGGGCTGATGCTGAATCATCCGGGGTTGAGGTAGTAGGTCGCAGTAGGGTCCCTGGGTCGTCCAGAGGTCTGGTTGGGCCGCTGTAATTCTGACTCAATGATTTGCTCAGATTCTGCCCTGATCCTAGGTCTGCCTCGACCACAGCAAGGCTCCGATTGGTCCACAACTCTGCTGGCACCTTCATGGAGCAGTCACGGGCGTTTCTGCATCGGTCTCACCGTCTTCAGTGGCCCGAGGAGTTCGTGGCGGCATCAACTCCAACACCCTATCCAGCAGTCCCAGGCCAGATAGAATCTGAGTGAATCACCGAGTCAGAATTGCAGCAGCCCAACCGGACCTCTGGACGACCCGGGGACCCTACTGTGACCTGCTACCTTGACCCCGGATGATTCAGCTTCGGCCCCGCCCAATTCGGTGCTCGGAGATGTTTGTGGCATCCCAATCATCGGCTTGTTGTCCCTGCAGAACAATCCAGGTAGAACTCGGTTGCCACAATCTCTCCGCCCCATGCCTGGCTAGCTGAACGCCCCTCTCTACATGGAGATAGTATTTTCATGTAATATTATCTTCCCCACCCCACGGTCACCCTTTTGCGTAAGGTGTAGTGATTGTAACAGTAGGTCACCGATCGAAGTGACACCGACGCGGCGTGCAAGTGCGACCCCATGCCTCCTCGCTTGCCCTCGTCTCTGACCGGGATCTACGTCTTCACGCTGATCAGGTGAGCATTTGGTCACATCCCTTGCTGGCTTATCTCTTGCTTATTTAGTATTATTCTTAGCTATGTCAGATGATGAGTGAGCGTCTGATCTCAAATTTTATCAAATTGTATGTCCACCGTGGAAGTGAGGCGAGAGCAACCTTACAACTCACGCCCTTGGCATTCTGGCCGCCTGTGAAATTGGGCATCCCAGGCCCTTAGGGTTCAGCCTTCAAGCTAGCCAAACTCCTGGAGTGTCAAGGTCCCACCCTGGACCCTCTCCATCATTGTCGGTCGGCCTACGGGCAATTGTATATGCTACGTGAGTGGGCTCGCCCGAGTGAGTCCGCTACTTCATTGCTTGCTTATGGGTCTAGGTCCAAGGTGCATCGGTCCACTGGCTATCATCCCTAGGTTGTATCACATTAAGAGTGCCTTTCAGCAGTCCCTAGGTAGCACAGGAGCATTCCCATCTCCAGCATCGGCCATCGGTTCTACGTCCTTTGGATCGAAGCTTAAGAAGATGTTCAGGAGGGCTGGTTTTGGGAGGAGGCATCAAGATCGTAGAGAGCAGAGGTAGGCATCGGTGGGTAGTGTGCAACAGCCTTCTCCACTCCAGTGTCAGGGTTCAGTTAGTGGTCACCGAGGGGCATGTCCCCGGTGTGGTGACTCTTACCTAAGCAGACAGTGCTCAATGCCCTTGACGTGTTTTCAGTGTGACCAGGTTGAGCACATGGCACGTGACTATCCTCAGAGGCCACGCCAGCCACACCATTTCTAGCAGTAGCAATTTTAGCCCCAACAGCCACCACTGTTGCAGAAGCATCATCATCAATAGGGTTATTTTTTGCCATTGCCACGGCTAGCCAGCGTTGGGAGGTAGAGGTCCCGAGGCAAAGTGATGCATATGACCAGGGCAGAGGTAGAGGCATCACAGTTAGTGGAAGGTACGATTGTGATTTTGGGCTACGCGGCTCAAGTTTTGTTTGATTCCGGCACTTCGCATTCCTTTATATCCGAGGATTTTGTTCAGTGTGCCGAGGAGTCCACTACCGAGATGTCCTGTGCTTTGGCAGTAGAGTTGCCCACCGGCGATTTCATTTTCAGCCCATATTGCCTTGAGAAGGTGTCAGTGTGGATTGAGGGGCAGAGTTTGCTGGCTAGGCTCTATGCATTGTAGTTTAGGGATTTTGATGTGATTTTGGGCATGGATTGGCTCGAGGACCATGGTGCTGTGGTAGATTGTAGTTCGAAGAGGGTCTATTTCTAGCATCCCCATAGACTTGCTGTAACATCCGTGTCTTAGTGGATCCTTAGTGGTCCGGGTCTAGAATTTACCCCGTGATTTTAGGTGATTTTTACGAATTTTTAGGCTATTTTTGGGCATTTAAGAAAAATGATAATAATAATAGTAAATAATAATAATATAATAACGATAATGCTGAAAAATATCGTTTCTATTGTTTATTATTTTTAGAAATAAAGAAGAAGAAAGGCTGAACGAAAAGGAAGAAGAAAAGAAGCTAAATGGGCTAAGAACAACCAAATAGGCCAAAGGGAAGTTCGAACTGGCTGCCAAGCTACTTGACCTAGCTGCCAGATAGGTGAACCAGCAGCCAGGGGCACGCCCCAATCGCCAAGTCACTTCCCTCAACTTTCTGCCGTTGTCTCAAAAGAGCCCCTACCTCTATAAAAACTCTACTTCGAACATAGGGGAAAGAGAGATCAGAAGGAGCAATCAGGAAGCCACTAGAAGAGAAAAAGGAGAACAAGAAAAAATAGAGAAGAGAGAAGAAAGAAGAGCAAAGAGGGGAGAGGAAGCTTAGAGCCACTGCAAAGGTGGGTCTCGTCGTTGTGTAACGCCCATCACGGGCTACAATGTCCCCTCCCCCTATGTCTTCCCTCTATAATTTTTTTTTGCTGAATTTCATCATGGTGTATGATGTTTTATGAGGAAATGAATTGAAGTTTATTTGCCAATCGATCACTATGTCTATGTTTCCTCTTTCTTCTCTGTAATTGGATAATAGCTTGAGCATATGTTAGTTTTGATACACTACCACACAGAGCTATAACCTCGATTGTTTTCATTGCGATGATCTCCGTGCTCGTCGGAGCATGCTAACCGGCATCATTTTGTTCCCCCTTTCCCTTCCTGCATTTTTCTCTCCTGGAATCCCTTCCGAGTTGCCCCATTGGCCGTTAGGGAATCATCTATGCCTAGATGTAATCCCTGGACGTCCCTCAGTGGGGGTATATGTTGGTTCTATCTTCACCTTCTGCATAATCTCGCACTGGTGATGCTGACTTTGTTTAATTTTTTTCTGGCATTCTGTGTTTAAGGGGTTTGGTAATTGATTATCACCTCGAGTGAAGGACAGGGACCTGTGAATCTGCAACATAGCCCCTGTTTCCTCCCTCGGTAAATGAGGTATAATAAACCCCCATTTTCTCTACTATTAGTCAGTTTGCAACAAAACCCGCTCCGACTGTCGTCTCATCGATTTCCATTCAGCCTGAATCAGACTCAGCCCATCTCCAGCCTAATAGAGTACCCTGGCTTCGTGCTGCACCTCCTTGAGTGATTAAACACCTCCCCCATGCTATAAACCCTTCCAATTTTCCCTCACCTAGCCATTCTTCACTCGCAGGTCCTTAGTCCAACGGCCAACCTACTATTGGCATGATCCGGCACGTGTAGATCGCTAGATCAGGGCCTTCTCACCAAGTCGTCAGGTAACCCCTCCACCCCATTGGCCACCGATTCACCCTCATTCTCCCCCTTTCTTGAGCATGCCAGACCAAGGAGTAGCTGGCCACCGGACCAGCCACTCCTCACGTGGCCGCCGGTTGCTTCCCACTGTGGGCTGCATGACTCCTCTTTCCTAGCCCCCAATTGCACCAGAACATCTCCTCCTTGGCCACCGACTGGCATTATGGCTGCCAGACCCTCACTACTTAACTCCCTTTTTGCCTAGTCACCGTGTCAACTACCCCCCAGTATGTGACCATCCAATCTCTTATCTCCCCCATGTCTCAATTGCTATCCCACCCCTAATGAGAACCTTGGCCGCTAGTTGAACCCCTTGCCATCATGTCCTTTAGCCTTTATTCCCTTCGCCAGTCACCATACTCCCCTCCTGTCATCCCATTAACTACTAGGACATACATAGTCCTAATAGATGCTGGGGAGCTATAATAATGGGGAGTTATCCCAACATGATAATTTACATGTTTATACATTTCTCGGGTTTTCTGATTACCCCATCAAGTCACAAGAATTTGCTATCAACTACAACACGATCTCCGATGGCCTCATTAGGGGAGCAGCAAATGAACTGCCTTAATGGCGAAAAATGCCTTGTCACCTCTCGGCCTTCTCGGTTCATGGGCTTCGATATGTCCATCTTTTACGGATTCCATCTCAACTTGCTATGGATGGGTTTCCTATATATCTCCCCAATATATTCCAGGGTAGGGGGAAATGCTGCTGGAATTCTTTCAGGAAACCATATTACAATGTCTCACTGTGTTGTTTTTTAGGTTTTTCGATTACCATAATCGGGTCATGGAGATTCACTCTCCACTACGAGGTGAGTCCCGTTGACATCTTTAGTGAGATAATATGTAGACTACCTTGATGGCAAATAGTGCCTCATTTTCCCTACATTCCTCGGTCCATGGCTATGCTGGCACTCCCCGAGCCTTTGTGCATATGCTATGGTAGCAGAGTAGGTCAATACTATTGGCAACATATGACCTACAACCCTTGGGTGACACAAGATTTATAGAGGGCGAGCCCTTGAAGATCCACCACCCATTACAGGGTCCTAGGGTGTCGTACTGACATGCCCATCCTTTTGGAGTCCGTCTCAGCTCACTGTAGTCAGATTTCCTATACATGTCGCCCAACATATTCTGGGGCAGAGGGAGATGCTGCCGAAATTTCGTTAGGACTCTGTGGTTTAATTGTGTATCATGTTTCTCATGTTTTTTGGCCTCACAGCTACTTGTGTAAAACCATGAGGACCAAGTACCCAACAAAAGAGAATAAATCATTAATAAATGCCATTCTCGGCATACATTATCTCAGCAACATATAGGTTTGTCTGAATGTGGTTATGTTGGTGATGCGGGATGGACTGAGGGACCGACTCTAGGAGATGCGAACCTCAGACTCTAGATGGAGATGCGACCAGCAACACTTGGACACTAGAGATGCCTTGGCCTGACACTAAGAGTTCCTATGGGCTATACGTCGCTAACAGAAATGCAAGCTCACTCGTCGTCCCAAGCGAATCATCAAGGAGCAACTCGCCAAGGGGAAGGAGACTGGTCTCTTTCGTCCAGTCCTCTACCCAACATGGCTCGCCAATGTCGTTCTGGTACCTAAAGCTTTGGGAAAGTGGCGAATGTGCGTGGACTTCACCGATCTCAACAAGGCCACACCGAAGAACTATTACCTGCTGTCAAGCTTTGACCAGCTCGTTGATTCAACCTCCGACAATGAGCTGCTCAGCTTCCTGGTTGCCTATTCTGGCTACCACCAGATCCTGATGGACCTAGAGGATATTGAGAAGACCACTTTCATCACCGACTTCGACGTGCATTGCTATACCCGGATGCCTTTTGGGTTAAACAATGTCGGGGCAACATATCAGAGGCTGGTCAACCAAATATTTGAGGGACAACTCGGTCGGAATATCAAGGCCTACATCGACGACATGCTCGTCAAGACGCCAAAGGTTGAGGATCATCTTACCGACCTGGCCGAGGCCTTCAGCACCCTCCTCAAGTACAACATGAAGCTCAACCCCGCCAAGTGCACCTTCAGAGTCAGATCAGGGAAATTCCTCGGCTTCCTGGTGACTCAGTACAGGATTGAGGCGAACCCCGACAAGGTCCAGTCCATCGTGGACATGTGACCACCCACTTGCATCAAAGACGTCCAGCATCTTACTGGGCACAATGCCGCACTCAATTGCTTCCTCTCTCGGGCAGCCAAACGATGCCTACCCTTCTTAAAATTGTTAAGGGGACCCAAAATGGCATTTGCTACATTTGTCTGGGACGAGGAATGTTAGAAGGCTTTTGAGGAGCTCAAGGAGTTCCTTACCTCACCCCCGGTGTTATCAAAGCTGGTTTCGGGTGAAGCACTGCAATTGTATCTCTCAGCAACTCCCTCCACTGTAAGTTCGGTCCTAGTCCGAAACGACGCGAGAGTCGAGAGGCCGGTCTACTACACTAGCAAGGTGCTCAACGAGGCCGAAAGAAGGTACCTTGCAACCGAGAAACTCGTGCTAGCACTGGTTACTAAGGCCAAGCACCTCTGACCTTACTTCCAGGGTCATTCCATCGTCGTGCTGACCGACGAACCACTGAAGAAGATCCTCTCTCACCCCGAGGCCTCAGGGTGCCTCGTCAAATGGGCCATCATGCTCGGGGCTTACGACATCTCTTATTGCCCCCGTGCGGCCATCAAGGGACAGGCCCTAGCCGACTTCATCGCAGAGAGCACGGTTCCACTCGAGGAAGAACCTTCGTCCGCCCGAGGACCCATCTGGGATTTGTTCGTGGATGGATCATCCAACTCAGCTGGCAGTAGTGCTGGCGTGCTCCTCAAGTCGCCCGAAGGAGCTGAGCTACAATATGCCTTGAAGTTCAACTTCTAAGCATCCAATAATGCCTCCGAGTATGAAGCCCTCATTTCGGGGGCTAGGATGGCGCGACGACTAGGGGCCGAGCGAGTCATAATCCATACTGACTCCCAGCTAGTCTCTAGCCAGGTCAACGGTGATTACGAAGCTCGGGAAGCCCCGATGATTAAGTACGTTCAAATGGTCTGAGGTTTAGCCCAGCTATTCGAGAGCTTTGAGGTAGTCCGGATAGCTCAAGAAGAAAACTCCCGCGCGGACGCCCTCTCTCGCCTGGACTCCTCCCTCAGACCGAAAGGCACTCGATCGGTCTTCCTCTAAGAGCTAGAATAACCGAGCATCGAGTCCGAGCTCATGATCGCTGACCCGGCTACACCGAGTGATTGGCAGACCCCGTACCTATCCTAGCTCCGAGACTCTCAGGGGCCCTCTGACCCTCGGGAAGCTCAGAGACTGAAGTATCAAGCCCGACACTTTGTCATCTTGGACGATGCTCTGTACCGAAGGTCTTTTTCTGGACCACTCCTTAAGTGCCTTAGCGCCTACGAAACTAGCCGAGCAATTCAAGAAGTGCACGAAGGCATTTGCGGCACACACCAGGGAGGAAGATCGCTCGCCAGGATCTTGCTTTGGCAAGGTTACTGGTGGCCCACTCTTCAGCATGACTGTTCGGCCTACGTACAGAAATGTGACCGATGCCAACGCTTCGACCACCTGGTCCATCAGCCTGTCTCAGAGCTCGTTACTCTTACCAAGCCATACCCCTTTTCTCAGTGGGGAATCGACATCCTGGGGCCATTCCCTACGGCTCAGACCCAGAAGAAGTTCGTCATCATCGCCATCGACTACTTCACAAAATGGATCGAAGCTGAGGCTACTGCCAAAATCACTGAGTTGATCGTCTGGAGCTTCGTGTGGAAATCGATCATTTGTCGCTTCGACATCCCCCAAGTGATTGTGAGCGATAATGGTTGGCAATTTGATTCTCATTACTTCAGAGACAGATGTGTCGACCTAAATATTCGCAACCACTTCACTTCGGTGGCCCACCCTCAGGTCAAGGGGCTAGTAAAATGCCAATAGGGCTATACTAAAAGGCATAAAAACCAGACTCGGCAAGGCCAAGGGTAGCTGACTGGAGGAATTACCAAGCATATTTTGGTCACACTGAACTACTCCAAGAATGGCCACGGGTGAAACGCCCTTTCAGCTAGTGTATGGCACGAAAGCTGTGATTCCACTAGAGGTCGGAAACCCATCTCTCAAAGTCATCGACTTCTTGCCTGAGGTGAACGATCGAAAGTTGCTCGAAAACCTCGACTTGGCGAGCGAGATCTGAGAGATCGTAGGTATTCGATCCGCAGAATACCAGTGACGCCAGGTTCAGTACTACAATTCTAGAGTCTGAGATAGGCACTTCCAGCCAGGAGACTTCATCCTTAGAAAAGTTGAAGCCTCTCGACCACTAGAGACGGTGGGCAAGCTAGCCCCTAACTGGGAAGGCCCCTACCGAGTGGTCAAGACGCTCGGAAAAGGGGCGTACCGGCTGGCAAGTGGCCATCGATGGCTAGTGGCCATCGGCGGTCCAAGGGGCATCGGCCTGGATGGGAATCAGCCTGGTGTGCAGCCTCGACACGCAAGGGCTGGTCGGCGCACCTGCGATCGGCGGAGGCCTTGGGGCGCCAAGAAGCATCTCGCGTTGGGGCTTCAAAGGGGCCGGCTTGATGAAATGTCAGGCGCCGAGGATCAGTAGAGGGGTTTTGTGAGGGTCCTATCAGGATTTAGGGGTTCTAATGGGTTTTTGGTAAGCCATCCTAGGGCGAAAAGGCTCTTCACACAGAGTCTACGAGAGTCCATACAATCAGTGAAATGAATTCCAGACGAACCATCAAAATATCCCTCATGGTTGAGTGAATAGAAGGCCACGAGATGGGCTGTCTCGGGCCCCTGTCACACCTACGAGGTTGATGCAGTAATCTAGTGATTCATACACTCCGATTGAACGGAATGAAATTCAATGAACCATCGTTCCCTTGCGTAAAATATTCCCCTCATACATCATGGGCAAATAGGACGGAATTCCGTCTTCTCTGTAGAGGGATAATAGCCACATGGCTAGTGGCAAGGGTCGGCGACGGCCAAAAAGACGAAGAAGACCAAATAGAATTAAGGGGCACAGAGATAATCATATACATAGATTTCATAGAGAGGAAGAATCTGGGGAAAGGAAAATGCATTAATGCAATTTATTCCTCCATATACATATGTGACAGAGTACAACATTTCTGTTGTAAAACAGAACAGTCATGCACATCTAATGAGTCCTTGAAGGCTATGAGTATTACATTTCAAAAAGAAAAAAATCTAGAAGCAGAGAATGGGGGGAAATATAGCCCCATTGGGGCATTAACTACTGTCGGCAGGCATACACACACCTACTACTGGAGATGCAGATGAGACTCCTCCCTTCTTCTCTAGGATCTTGTCTCTGACTTCTTCCCTCTCCTTTTTTTGGTTCGCTCTCACTGTGCCACCTTCGTCGCCCACGACTCTATACCCCCTCTCCCCCTTTTCTTCTTTTTCATCGAACGTCGGATTTTATAATGGGTTCTAAAACCCTTGAAGCATCGGCACATCTCCTTGGCTGGGGCGCCTCTTGGCTTATCGGCGGCCCTCATTTCGGCATGCCTTCCTCCATGGGCTTCGGCTCCATTCAAGTCTTGGTGCCTCTTTCCTATAGACATGGGCCTTTCAAGCGCATGTGACCCATTGATTATGGGCCCAAATATGCTCCCTTCTTAAACAATTTCTCATACTATTTTGCAATTCTTTGCTATGTTGTATTAACATTTGATGGCGAATGTCATGGACCCTATTCTTCCAATGTCATGATGTTCTGGAGATCTCTTTTAGAAGATAGATGATTGCCCAGAATTTAAACCAGATTTAATCAGATAGATTGTCGAAAGACAATCACTCCGGACCGCAGCTTTGCCGTGAAGGCTTCCGCCGGATAGGATATTATTTGTAATAGATCTCATCTTCCATCACAATTCTGGGACGTCATAGAGTATCATCTGAGCCACATCTTTCATCAATCTTCAGAGCTCCAGCTAATGACTCATAGCATCTTTTGTTCTTTTTATTTGTACATTTTTTCAATGTCAACGACGGGCTGCGTGATCGTCACGTTCTTGCAACGGAGGCGTGGGAGGCTTCCCGCACCTGGCAAGCGTTCGGGACAATCCGAGCCTCCTCATTATGGTGGCGTTCGGGCGGAGCGTGTTGGGGGTCCACTTGCCAGTTCAAGAGGTCCTGACACAGCCCTGTCAGGGCCACAATCTGTTGGCGAATCTCCTCAAGGTCGCCTGGCATGACTTCTAGGCATGGATGAGCGGAGGATGCTTCCTACGATCCACGCCGAGAGTTGGCTCCTTGATGAGAACCGCGCCCCCAGTTACTGGCATTGCGAAGACTCTCACTAGGTGCCATGGCTTTTTGCTCGTGTTCCCATAGACGACGTCAAGAAGTGTAGAGGCAGAAATTTAGTTTCTATGCCACGTACCACCTTCTCTATTTATTTATCGGGGAAGTCATCTGGCACCCGTGGAAGCTTGCAAACACCAGAAGCCAAAGAGGCGTCAGAAGGAGCCCTGGGCGTTACCCCAGGGGACAACCCTCCTATGGTTAAGTCAGTAACGGTCTAAGTAAAGGACAAAGAAGAGTAGAGGGGAGAGAGGAGAATTGAGGTCACTATTACGGATCTGAGAGACGAGTAGGGCCTCAGGACGAGTGCTCGCCGCTCCCAGTGGGCTCTCGGAGAGTGCTCGCTGGGTGGTAAGGTCATGCTGGAGTGGATTCCTCTCTCAGGGAATGTAAGTGCGCGTGGCCTCTCTATTGTAGTAGCAGGGTTAGTGGCTCTATTCTCTGTGTGAGACTTTGGCAGAAGTTCCACCGTGTCCTTCTCATCTCTGTTGAGGTCCCTTTTATAGGAGGCTATCCTGAAGCTGGAGGCCTATCCCTTAGCAAGGAAGGGCATAAGTAGTGGAGTAACGCCTCCCGCGATTGTGGGAGGAGTTTCCCGTTGAGGGGCGAGTACCTCGGAGTCAGTCGATCCCTAGGCGAGTCTTACGGCGCTCGTGGGGCATGCTCACCTCTTACAGAGTAGGAGCCAACATCGTGGGGGGTAATGGTCGGTCATCAAAGGCTCCTCCGACGGTCATTGTGCCTGGGCCGCAGTCTCTCTAGCGCTGTCAAATCTGATGTCGAGTCGCATTGGGCCATGTTTCATGGGCTATAGCTGTTGCAAAACCTTATATGCGTCAGCAGGGCCTGGGACATCGCGGGTTTGTAGTAGATGGGCCCGTTATGGGCCGAGCCAGATTTTCCCTCCTCAGGCATATTGATTATTCAATTATCTTACCACTTGCAATTCTTAGACTATTTTTTATAGTTGTTCTTCTCCCTCAGCGAGGGACCTTCCGCTGTTCCTTGGATCTAGACGGTGGAGGGTTTGTAGCTGCTTTGGCCTTCTCTTTCTGCTTTTCAAAGGTCTGGAACTCCAAGGTGTGAACTTTTGGAAGAACTGGCTTCTTCTCGGCCTGCCTTGCTCTCTGGCTTGACCGGCCGGGGTGGAAGAGTACAGGGCGAGGAATGCCTCAATCTCAGCCACCATGTTGTTCAGACGGTCAAATGTCTTGACCTCCGCGCCAATCATCCTTTCCAGGATTTTCTTCTTCAGGTTCTGCTTGCAAATTTGCACTGCGTCCTCCTGATGCGGCAGGCGTCTGCACCTCATGCTGAGGTTTCTCCACCTCTTGATGTAGTCGAGTGCCGACTCATCGTTTCTTTGCCTTATGGCATAGAGTTCTGCCATGGTGACTTCCCGTTCAGCGATATAAAATCTTTTTTTGAACTTCTTCTGCATATCGGGCCAGTTAGCAATAGACCCAGGCGGCAGGCTTGAGTACCACTCGAAGGCCAACCCGGTGAGTGTTGAGCCAAAGAACTTCAGAAGATAGGCCTCATCAACAGCCAAGTGTCCTATAACATTCACATAATAGGCAATGTGCTCCTTGGGAGACCCTTGCCCGTTGAATTTCTCAAACTTCGGCGGCTTGGGAATGCCAACCGGCAACTTCTTAGCGGCGTAGTGAGCCGGGTAGGGTACTCGGTAGACATCAACGGGAGTTTGATCACCATCGCCCCTTTCTGCCAACTTTATGTCAATCATTTACTCAAGCATCAACCGGCTGACCATGGCTGGATCGACTGGACTTGGGTAGAAGTGGGCTGGCTGTGCCCTTGGAGTAGTCAGCACTGTCGCCTGCGGGGCCATAGGAGACCCTTGAAAGGGCAAAACTGGTGGCGAGGCCGGCGTCGTATGTTGTGCCTGTTGCAGTGGTATGCCCTCGGTGTAGCTGGGCATCAATGCAAGTGCTGATCCCTGCGGGGTTACTTCTGAAGACTGCCCACTGCCCCGGGGTGCTTCAAGCAAGACCTCGGTCGGCCCTGATGCGGAGGGCTGTGCATTCCTCTCATTCAGCTACTTCTTCAGTAGCTCGATCTCCTGCTGGTACTATTGTATCATATACAGCATTGCAGGGTCACTGGTGGGGAGACCAGGCATGCCCCCTGACTCTTCGGTTGGTGCATCCTCAGATGACGTGGAGGGCCCGCCACTAGTGCCTCCAGTGGTGATGACATTGGCAGCCAGGGCCATAGAAGGTTCTTCATGGGAGGTTTCTTCAGAACCCGCCTGTGCTACCTCGCCTGCTGCTCTCCCTCTTCGGGTGAGAGGGTCGGGCCTCGCAGTAAGTCTGGCTACCTCTTCGGGGTCGGCAGCTAAAGCTCTATACCGGCCAAAGACTCTTGCCATGTTGTAGGTGTAAACTCTCCAGTTCTTATCTCTTCTCGCCATCCTCCTTGACGGCCTGTTCGGGAACACCGGTCTATCAAAGACCGATCTTCGGGGCTCCGCTTCTTCCCGCGAAGGGGGCTGACGTGGCTCCTCAGAGTTGTTCCTTGATTCCGCGCTGGGCACAGGTTGGGTTTCTTTCTCTTCTTGGAAGGCGGAGGCCACCGCCCCCAGTAATCTCTAGCCACCCAAAGGAGTGCTCCCTAGGCCTCGCAGGTAATTTCTCATAGCTTGCTCTACTCCCTCCCAGTCTTGATCAGGAGAAGAGGCTGGTGCTAGCGTTCCAACAGCGGCGTCAGGAATGTAAACCGACGGCCTCGTACGGACGGCTTGATGATGACGCCTTTGATGTTGGCGGCGGGATCCTTTCGGTGGTGCCGGTGCAACAAAGGTTGGCCGGTAGATGGGGGTCGGCATCTCGACCCTTTCTTCTCATTGCACCCTCATGGGGTGGTAGGTGCTGGGCCCCGCTTGGGCAGGTGAGATGATTTGGGCTCCCCTGGGGACCCAAACCTGTTTCAGCTTGGCCGACCTGTGGGCCGGGGTGTTCTTCGACACTTTGGCCAGGGCTGCAGGTGTCATTCTGTCTTTCATCTTCTCCAGCGCTTTGAAGGAGTTCCGCACGGGTACAGCGGGCACGATCCGCTCCGGGATTGCCTCAGATCGCTGTCCGTTGAGATGGACGCGCATGCTTCCGACGATTACTGATTTGTCGGAGTGAGAGATCCCGCCCTTGGGCGTGGTGGCAGCACGGCTCCCCCGAAGCCTTCTTCGGTGGGATGCTGACCCTTGATGGGACGGGCCGACGGTTTGGTGTACATGGTGCACACAACAGCTGAGCGTCCCGGCTGGGACAGGATCGGCGTTCCCGGCCACCGTTCGGCCAGCAGTGGCTTTGACGGCCCCCTGGGCGGGAGCGTTGACCTCGGCTGCATCAGACGCCTCGACGTCTAATAGGTTGACAAAGGCCACCCCAAGAAAATTGGGGAAGGCTACCACAGGAGGGAAGCTCCCAAAGTAAAGAGGGACGACGAGGTAGCCATCCTTGACATGGCTCTCGACGACCTGAGGGTCGAAGGTGACCGCCATTCTTGATGTCAAAGTGTGATTTCCCTGCATTTGTAAAGAGACAGCGTAGTTAGTATTACAAGAAGGGGGCCACAGGGCCCCTAATTTCGGCAAAGAGATGAAGGGTGGATCAGTCCCACCGGGCATGCCAGACATGTGGATCCACTAAAATTCACTCGATTTTTTGTTGTTCACTTGTTAGTGTGCTTATTTATCTATTTAGTGTGAGGGTGTGCCAATCACTGAGGTGACGATTTATTCAGGCCTCGTGGAAGCCCATGGTGCGCTCTATCTGACTTCGTTAGGTGATTGTGTGGTTCGGGTCGGGACCAAATCCCGTCGCGCCATAAAGGTCACGACGTCATTTACATCCCCCATACATTCCCATCTCGATTATATAAATACTTTAACTAATTCAATTAAATCATAAAAAATAGCCTAAAAATTCGTAAAAATAGCCTAAATTCACAGAATAAATTCTATTCTAAAACCACTAAGAATCCACTAAAGCACGGGTCTTACACGCCCTATCTCGTTTAGCATCTGCCATCACATTTTCCAGCTCCAGGTCCATCCTGGTAAAGGAGCTGACTACGTCGAGCATAGAGGAACCAACACCCCAGGTGAACGCCATCAACGACGAGCCCTCTTGGATGGATCCCCTATAGGATTTTCTCCTGAGACAACAGCTCCTGAGTGACCGAGCCGAAGCTCACCGTACACATGCGCGAGCGTCCCACTTCGCAATGGTGAATGGTCGACTTTACTGCTGATCTTTCTCAGCCCCGCTATTGAAATGCATGTTCCCCACGGAAGCCGACCAGGCAATTTGGGAAGTGCACGAAGGGATCTACAGAAGCCATGTAGGAGGGTGAGCACTCGTACAGACACTAATCCGACAAGGGTATTGGTGGCCTACTTTACGAAAGGATTGCCTCGAGTACGTCCGAAAGTGCCCACAGTGCCAGAGATTCTCCAACCTACACCACCAACCGGCCTCGCGACTGCACACCCTAATGGAGCCTCACCCGTTCACTCGTTGGGGGGTGGACATATTGGGTCCCTTCCCCGAAGCCCAAGGGAGGAAGAAATTCCTCATAGTCGCTATTGACTATTTCACCAAATGAATTGAGGCTGAGCCATGAGGAAAGATTATGAGTGAGGCAACATGGAGATTCGTGCTGTGAAGCATCATCTGTCGATTCGAGGTCTCAAGAGTTCTCACGACTGACAATGGTAGATAGTTTGCGAGCACCGCCTTCCAAGGAAAGTCTCAGAGTTGGGGATTTGGAACCACTATACTTCAGTAGGGCACCCTCAAGCCAACAGACTGGTGGAAAATGCCAACAGGACACTCCGTCATGGCATCAAAACCCGACTGGACCAAGCAGGCAACTCGTGGATTGACACACTTTCGAGCATCCTGTGGGCTCACAAGACCACTACCAGAGCTGCTACGGGGGAAACACCCTTCCATATCGCATACGGGACAGAGGCAATGGTTCCAATAGAAATTTCCAACCCCTCGTTGCAGGTAGGACACTTCAATGAGGTCAGAAACAACCAGGCATTGCGAGAAAACCTAGACCTACTTGGAGAAGATAGGGCAAACGCTCAAGTAAAACTCGTGGCTTACCAATGAAAGTTGGCCCAGTACTACAATGCTCGAGTCAAGGAATGACACTTCTTTCCCGAAGATTTGGTGTTATGTCAAGCAAGCGTAGCGAACCCCAGAGGAGCCACTGGAAAACTTGCGCCAAACTGGGAAGGCCCATATTGGGTAACTGAAGTGCTCGGCAAAGGAGCATGCAGGCTGGCAACACTGGGGGGCAGGAGGTACCCAGGACATGGAATTCTGTAAACATCAGAAAATTTTTCCAGTAAAGTGTCACCAGTCATATTCAACCAAGGTAACCTATGGGTTCCCGAGAGGCAAGCACCACTCCCTTGAAAACAAGGAGGAAACCTATGGGTTCCCTAGAGGTGAGCACTGCTCCCTTGAAAATGAGGAGGTAGCCTAAGTGTTCCCTAGAGGTGAGCATCGCTCCCTTGAAAATCAGAAGGCAACCTATGGGTTCCCTAGAGGGGAGCACTACTCCCCTTGAAAATCAGAAGGAGACCTAAAGGTCCCCTACAGGTAGGAACTCGTCCCCTCGAAAATAATGGTAGTAAGTAAACTAGCCCAAAGGCAGACGCAGGTGTTGCAAGGACATGCACACAAAAAAGCAACCAGACGCACATCATTCAAGCGTCTCCCATCAAAGAGGTACACATTAAAATGAGCTCGCGCTAAAGGGATTTTATTCATTAGTCAAAATACAAAGCTGCCAGAACACAAGGGACCTTATTCTTTAGTCAAAATACAAAGCTGCCAAAGCGCAAGAACTGCTCTCACGTAGCCGACGTGTAGACACACAAGAAGTTAAGGCTGTGGAGACACGACCCCATCTCCAGCCTCTCATGGCGGTAATAGATGACCTTTCTTCGGCCTACTTATTCTGAGGAAGTGGCCCAACAAAGGAAACTGTCTATGCCCGAGAAGAGGGATGAACTCTGCACCTAGCATCCCTTTTGATCCGTGGAAGCGGACCAACGGGGGACACTGGAGCAACAAGGCCCACTCATTAAGGAGGTCGACCCAGCGGACTGGCGATGCCTACAAACTAGGAAGCAAAGCCGACCACCTTGCCTACCAACATCTTCTGGGAGAGAAGCGCTCCCCCTAGCACAGGAGAATACTTCGTCACACACCTGTAAGCACGAAGGAAAGCGGTCACGGCCATGCGATCCAAAGACAGCAAGAGGGGTGATATTCAAAAGCGAAGGGGGTGAGTACAAGGCCATCCTCCATCCCCTTAAGGACGAAACCTGTCTAGCTCAAGAAGCAAGATTCCCCTGCCAGCATACAAGCAGTTGACCTTCTCCAAGGCCTCTCGCCAGCCATCCATGTACCTATTTCAATACTCCTCGAAAACAGGACCATTCGCTCCCAATTCCAGCCACGGCCACCACCGAGCTGGCGGAGGCACCCTTCGGAGGATTAGGGGTCGACGAGGAGCCTGCAAAGCATCGTCAGCCAATGATGTACTAGACTCTCCCTAAGACATCCTATAGGAACTCATCCCTTGAGGCCTCTCTGCCACGAGATGAGGGCGAAAGTCAATATTTATAGGAGGGAAGGAAGATCCCGAAAGGCTAGAGGACTCCTACCACCTTTTCAAAAGCACAGGATTTGGAGTGACGGATCCCGAAAGTCACGCCCCTCCAGGGTGATCCTTGAAGGCACCCTTTTGGAACTCTATTGGCTATAAACTATAGTGGAAGTCTAAATATTTACATGACTCAATGCCTGACATTAATGGTGCCCGGTCTGATCCTGAGAGGAGCACCCGAAAGTACTTGTGCCCATGGGAGCTATATTGACCATGGTGTGGCATTGCACCGAAGTGCATGAATTTCTAGATTTATGACATTCCACTCTCTCTCATGCTTGACATGATACTTGACATGAACTTGACAGGACATGCTTGGCCCGGAATAGGTATTTACTTGATATATTAAATAGCCAATATCTCATGGCATGACTTGATATTACATACTTTTTTTAAAACTAAAGTAATACCTAAAAGGGGTATAGGTAGGAGAGCGCTCACCCCCTCAGGGAGGGGATGAGTTGGTCACTCCATCACGATACACCTAATAGGTAATTTTATTCATAATAAGCATAAAGGAAAAGTACAACAAAAGAAACAAGACTAGTGGGCCTAAAAGTAGGGCACCCTATCTTATTAAGACGATAGGGTCCCTTTACAAAAGTGGGAAGATCAGCCCAAGAACCAAAAAGAGACGGAGACGAAGACAAGCTACAGCCCAAATTGGCAAGACAATCTGGCACCTGATTGGCCTCTCTAAAGATATGAGTGAAGGAGGCCAGCAACATATTTGAGAAGGAGGGCACATCGTGGAGGATATAAAAAAGATGCCAAGGGCATGGAATGGAGCCCGTAAGAACCTGCACAAGGACCAATGAGTCCGATTCAACATCAACAGCAAAGAGACCTCTATCACGGTAGTAAATCAACCCCTGATGAAGGGCCAAAGCTTCGGCTTCAAGGCTGGACTGAACACCATGAAGAGCAATAGCAAAGCCAAAGACAAAGCCTCCGGAAGAGTCACAAACAATGCCACCACCACCAGCAAAACCTGTGCTGCGTTTGAGTGCTCCATCGACATTAAGCTTTAGCCGGCCTGATGGAGGGAAAAGCCACCTAATCAGTCTGGGAGAGGCATGGTGAGCAGAGGGGATAACCATGCCCCAAGATGCCAAGACCTGCCGCTATGAAGGGGAGAGATCTCTCCCTTTGATGTTGAGATGGCGGACAAGAGGGCAGACCACAAGCAAAACACGATGAATCACATGCTGAGAACTCATAGGAATACCACCATAGCGTGCCAAATTTCGGCAATACCAAATCTCCCAAAGGGCAGCCATGAAGATGCATTTAGAGATGCGACCAGCCAAGGAAGAAAGGTGGCTGTCCGAGATGAAATCAAAAACTCCAAAAGTAGTAGTCAAAACCAATAGGTTCTCGAACCTAAGAAAGGCATGCAAAGCAATCCAAACATCATTAGCAAGCTATCCATGAAAAAAGAGGTGAAGGTCAGACTCAAGGTGGGGAGTGGGGCAACAAGAGCACATGGAGCATAAGGGGACGCCACACATCTGGATTGTGGCGTCCATGGTGAGGCGACCACGCACAAGCCTCCAAGCATGGACGGACCACTCGAGAGGATATAAAGAGCACTGAAGAGAGGACCACCTAGGTGCCAGCTAGACTTGAAGTAGGCTGCGAGCAGATTTGGAGGAGAATTTGCCATCGGGAGAGGGACACCAAATCCAATGATCCTTGCTACCAGCCGAAGATATAACAAGGTCAAGGCAGCCAACTGGACCAAAAGATTGCACAATGCCAACTTGAGAATGCAGCGGGTCAGCGAAAGCTTCATGAACGGTGCATCTTTTATCAGCCAAAGAGGACCAAATGTGAGGAGGAATTTGATCACGAAGAGGGATAGAACTTGCCCATCTATCAATCCAGAAGCTAACATGAGAGGAGTTCTCCAAAATAAGGACCCGGTGGTTCGCAAAAACCAAGTGAGTGGCCTGCTTCCACAGTCGGCGATCAGCAGCTATCATGAGAGGGAAACCCACCTCAGAGTAGTGCACATTATACAAGTGTTTAGCTACAAAGAATCTAGCCCAAAGGGATTGTGAAGATATAGCCGCCCACATCAATTTAGTCCTTAATACGACCTGCATAAGGTGGAGGTTGAGAACACTAAGCCCTCCACTATCAGTAGGACGAGAAATAACATCCCAGGAGGTCCAATGCTTCTTAGGTGATCCTTCATATGAGCCCCAAAAGAAATTGGCAAGTAACCGGTGGAATGCTCTCAACACAATCACGGGGATAGTGAGGGCCGACATACTATAAATGGGGAGGGTCGAGAGGACATGCCTAACAAGAACCAAACGGCCTCCCGCAGACAAGAAACCTGATTTCCATGATTGGAGCTTCAACGCAGTCTTGGATAGGATGTGGCTGAAATATGAAGATCGTTGACACCCCAAGTAAAGTGGCATTCCCAAGTATTTAATAGGTAACCTGCTCTTAGCAAAGCCAGTGATCTCTCCAATGGAACGGCAAGTGGATGAAGGCACATCATTGGAGATAATGTAGGAGCTCTTGGCTGCGTTGACCAGCTGCCCGGAGGCAATTTCATATTTACGAATGAACCTCGTAAGATTTCTAACATGCCACATAGAACCGTTGGAGAAGATAAGAGTGTCGTCGGCAAAAAGAAGGTGTGAAACCAAAGGTATTTGTATTATTAAACCCATATCGAATACGTCTGACGTGGATGGCGTCGGTGGAAGGATCGACGGCAACTCCAATATCATGAACAGGACTGGATAGGTTGCTACCTCGCGCAGCTCGGCCTCACGCCGGATGGTCTCACACTGGGCGACACACTCAAATCTCACAAAATGAGAAAGGAGAGAATGGAAAAATAGCAAGAGGGGAAGCTCTCACGTAGGTTGCAACTCTTAATAGTATTCATCATATGAAGCATTACACCCTTAGCCTCCTTTATATAGGAGGAGGCTATAACATCCATACCTTTAAACTCTTTATGCGGACCTGCTCACCCCCTCCAACCAAGTCTGCATAAACCCCCCAACCCATCATCTTCCACTATAAAACCCCCCTTTAGAAGCTCAAGGGGCATACAACACATGGACATATAGACAAAGGAGCTACAAGCGCGTAAGGACTCAAGCCCCAAGGCATCCGGCAAAGATGCGAGGAGCAAAGAATGTGGGTGGCTTGTTGATCGGCTCGTATATCCCAAGGGTATGTCGAATGTACTCCCCTCACATGGCGTCTAGCCATCTCACTCAAGTCCTCTCCCCCGCATATGAGGGGTTATGATAATGGCAATCACACCCGCACATCAGGTCCCCCCACGTATGGCACGTTATGATAATGATGCGCAAGCCATAATGTCATATTTGCTCCCACCATGGGACCACGTGCCCACCAGTCATCCTGAGCCAGCCACCGACAGTCCCAACCGCTAACTCGAGTTAGTAGGACCTTAGCCCAGAAGTAACATTTTTGAGATCGACCCTAACTCCTCAGCATGAAGACACTCGCCTTCCGAGACTCGTACCTGACTGCTCACCTCGAGCCGCATCTAGCCTCCCTCAGGCGCCAGCTAGTGTCTTCCCTTGCCATCCAGTCTAGCCCTCCCTCTATAACTTGTGCACATCCCTAGCCCCTTATGGAGGGCCACTGTAAAAACACGCAGATACCCACTTTATCATTCATTGACTCGGGGACCGACCCACATGTCGGAACTATCTCGTGGCTTGCACCAGTTGTATTTCAGGCCCTTTAGGCCCACTTGTAAAGCCTATATGGCATCTATCAAGCAAGAAACTAGTTGTCTATGCATACCCATACCCGGGTCTCATTCTCACCTCCACACCAGCCAGTGTGTGCCCAGTCTCCCTGACTCCAATTAATCAACCTTCCCAGTCGAGTGCGATGGTCCCCCTATAGTCGCAGGGTACTCCCGATCCTCTATCCATGGCTTTAGAAATATCTAGGCTTTTCTTCAGTAAGGCATAAAGATGTTCGGATTCAATCTGATGTAAATAAATCAAGCAGTCGGTGGGGAAAGACGCCCGTACACGAATCCCTGCAATCGCCTGCACACTCGCACCCTTGGAACCTCCCTTCTCTCCACGTGGTGCCCGATAATCCCATGTCTACGTGTCGCATCCTGGCGACGCTTCCCCAATCAAAATTTGGGTCCATAGGTGACTGTCGAGAGATCGATTGGCACGCCTGCAGCCTGTCCAATTACCCGATCACTCCGTCACCCCGATTCCATTCACCCAGAATGAGCAACCGCTCTGCATTCACACACCACCATTATCATTCATCCACTCCTGGAAACCTCTCGTGCAAGTTGACCCCTCTTGACTTTTCAAAAAATGTGAGTGTATGGTACTGCTGTGAGAGGCATATGGCTACAAAGGAAAGTCCCCCATCGATATAGCATAAACTTTCCTATTTTCCTTTATTGCTTTATTCCTGTTCTCACTGCAGTCATCGACTTTCTAGCATTCTCTGATGCCCCCGTGTCACTTTGGGAAACAAAGTTGGCATGCTGGATGGGATGTCTCCCGCCTTACTTCTTTCTATTGAAGAGAAGCATGTGCCAGCCCTGAAGCCATTGTGCCCTTTTCCTATTCTTGCAGGAGAGGCAGAGGAGGGACGCACCCCCTACAACTTCCAGCTCACATTCCGACTTCTGGACCGCGCCCGACAACCATCTTTGACCATCGCCCTCTCCAGCAACCAACAGTCCAGCAACTATGGTGGCCGTCACATATGGCCCCATCATCATCGCCACCCATGCACGGGTGGGATACTTGGTGACACCGATTGCTTTTGGTGACTTTGCCCCCATCATCGGATCTCCCTACTTTCTAGGCGTGATCTCCCTACTTTCTACTCACCACGCACTTCTCTAGCATCAATGGCCCACCCGAGTACTAGACTCGGGGCCTCCACTATTGGCCTCCATAGGGGTCCTGGATCGTCTCTTGCCAGGACAAGCGTCAGCTCCCGAGTCTAGCATCGGCTGACGTCTAAGGCACCCTACACCCAAAATTCTCATTTGAAATCTTTAAGTACCCAAGTTTTCTTGGGTCCTTGATGGTTAGCAACACTTTTGACATGTGTATTTATTTTCTTTGCAGTGTTTAGGTCATCACTCCTCATCCAATGACAATCGTCAACCACATGTCCATATTTACCACAATAAAAGTAGCACACAAATGATTTGGCATTCCTCCTATGTGCTTTTGCATTAGATTTTTGTGGGTGGATAGGAAATTTAGTATCCTTGGGATGAGAGTGAGTCCTTCCCTTCAGATGCCAACAATCCTGGAGTGTGTGGCCAATTTTTCCACATTGAAAGTAGCAAGGAGTCAAACTTCTTCTGGCTGACTATTCAGCCTTAGTGTGTATCTGCCCTTAGGAGTGTGTCGACACATCTGATCATCCATGGGGTTTTGAAGTGGATTGTGCTGAATATGCTTCCTCCCATCATCGTCATGTCCTTTGCCTTGGCCTTTCACATTGTTTCTTCTATTTTTTCTTGCTCTTAATTCATCATTTCTCAAGATAAAATAGTTATGCACAACATGACCATGCACACCACAATAGAAACAACAAACATTCATTGTATGAGAGGCATGGTATTTAGCATGTGATTTTCTATCATGCACGTGAGAGCCAACAAAATCATTTTTCTGTTTATGCTTGGGAGCTCTCTTTTTCTGATTACCATTCTGTCTATGGTTTTTCTGAGTAGCATGCAGTTTTGTGGAACTACCAGAGGTGCTGGCTTCATTTGAACCAGAGACAAGAGAGGTGTACACCTTGCTTTCGAAGGACTTTTTGTTCACGGGGTTGTAGTCAAATCCTTCTCTCTAATGATTCACTTTTGTTCCCAAGAGTCTGCTCTTGCGTGTATCTTCCTGCCTTTTGAACAGTTACGAGATCCTCAGGGGATGCGAGCCGGTGCCCTTTAGGTAACTCTGAGAAGGTGTGACTTTCGGGATCCGTCGCTTCGGTTTCCCTGGATATACATGAGGCGGTGAGAGTCTTCACTTTTGGGGACTTCGATCCCTTATAAGTAGCAGCCTTTGAACTGAGTCTGTGGTCATCTCCGCGGCGAAGAGAGAGCCCTTCTGCGTGATGTCTTCTAAAGAGTCCGGCACTTCGTCGATGATGAATCTCAGCAAGTCCGTCGTCAACTTCTGGTCCTTCGTTGTGATCCTCCACCGGCTCCCTAGCACCCGTGGCCAGAGCCGGGGGTGGGAGGCCCTGTCTCAGAGGACTACCGGCTTGGGTACTTGGATGGTTGGCGGGAGGCCTTGGAGAAGGTCAACCGCTTGTACGCTAGCCAGGGAATCTTGTTCCTTGAGCCAGATAAGTTTTGTCCTTAGGAGGGTGGTGAAAGCCTTGGTTCTTGCCCCCTTCTTCTATCCTTCAACTAGCGGCTTTCTGGTGGAGGCCTCTTCGCCAAGGCAGACCCTACTATCCTATCTGCAACGTGGCCGGCGCGCGACGGGGTGCCTCCTGTTGCTGGAGCATCTTCCTAAGGATGTTCGAAGGCGGGGAAGCTATTTTTCATTCTTCCACTCAGTGGGCAAGACCTTCCATCCGGGGATGGCCTGTGCTCTGGGTTAGCTTCCGTAATAGGTGGGCCTCGTTGCTCTCCCGTCCTTTGCTAAGGTGGGGTGGGTGGATCGACTGGCCTTCTCTCCTGACGTATGAGACGGTGGTGTCGATCCTCTTATTTGGCATGGGTGGAGGTCCACCGTTGGTCCACTTCCGCAGAACACCTGGGATGCGAGGTGTCCGCTTCTAGGGTCACCGGAGGCTTTCGGAAGATGAGCCAGTGGCAGTGGTGCCCAGGAACCAGGCGTTGGTGTCGTGATTGCGTGGCTTTTACTTTTTGCATATTCATGTAATGACCCAAAGGGTCTTTGGCAGCTTGTATTTTGACTAAAGAAATGAAAATCTTTCATTTGTGTAAAAATTCATTGTGTACCTTCGCTGGCTGATGACTTCCGTATGTCCTCGAGGGGCCTTTCAGTATGTTTGTCTTTGCGATGCTTGCGCTTCCCATTGTCTTGCTGCCGTTCTTTTCAAGGGGAGCAGTACTCGCCTCTAGGGAACTCTTGAGTTACCTTTCCTTTAGGGGTCCCTTAGGTCGCCCTCTTATTTTCAAGGGAGCGGTGCTCACCTCTAGGGAACCCTTAGGTTACCTCGTCATTTTCAATGGGAGTGGTGCTCGCTTCTAGGAAACCCTTAGGCTACCTCATCATTTTCAAGAGGAGCGGTACTCGCCTTTAGGAAACCCTTAGGCTACCTCATCATTTTCAAGGGGAGCGGTGCTCGGCTTTAGGAAACCCTTAGGTTACCTTCTTATTTTCAAGGGAGCGGTGCCCACCTCTATGGAATCCTTAGGTTACCTCGTCATTTTCAAGGGGAGCGGTGCTCGTCTCTAGGGAGCCCTTAGGTTACCTTCTTATTTTCAAGGGGAGCGGTGCTCACCTTTAGGGAACCCTTAGGTTACCTTCTTATTTTCAAGGGGAGCGGTGCTCACCTTTAGGGAACCCTTAGGTTACCTCATCGTTTTCAATAGGAGCAGTGCTCGCCTTTAAGGAACCCTTATGTTACCTTCTTATTTTCAATGGAGCAGTGCTCACCTCTAGGAAACCTTTAGGTTACCTCGCCGTTTTCAAGGGGAGTGGTGCTCGCCTTTAGGGAACCCTTAGGTTACCTCATCATTTTCAAGGGGAGCGGCGCTCGCCTTTAAGGAACCCTTAGGTTACCTTCTTATTTTCAAGGGAGTGGTGCTCACCTCTAGGAAACCTTTAGGTTACCTCGTCATTTTCAAGGGGAGCGATGCTCACCTTTAGGGAACCCTTAGGTTACCTTCTTATTTTCAAGGGGAGCGGTGCTCGCCTTTAGGGAACTCTTAGTTTACCTTCTTGTTTTCAAGGGGAGCGATGCTTGCCTTTAGGGAACCCTTAGGTTACCTTCTTATTTTCAAGGGGAGCGGTGCTCGTCTTTAGAGAACCCTTAGGTTACTTTCTTATTTTCAAGGGGAGCGGTGCTCATCTTTAGGGAACCATTAGGTTACCTTCTTATTTTCAAGGGAGCGGTGCTCACCTTTAGGGAACCCTTAGGTTACCTTCTTATTTTCAAGAGAGCGGTGCTCACCTCTAGGGAATTCTTAGACTACCTTGGCTTGGAGGAGTATGGTTGGTGATGATGACTATTCACTAAAAAAATTTCCTGAGGTTAACGGAGTTCCACGTCCTGGGGATCTCCTCCCCCCCCCCAGCGTTACCAGCATGTACGCTCCTTTGTCGAGTGTTTTTGCTACCCTGTACGGGCCTTCCCAGTTCAGTGCCAGCTTCCCAGCGACCCCCCTTGGGTCAGACACGCTTGCTCGCCATAGCACCAAGTCTCCCGGGAAGAAGTGTCATTCTTTGACTCTGGCGTTACAATACTAAGCCAGCTTCTGTTGATATGCCATGAGCTTCACCTGGGCCTTGGCCCTGTCTTCTTCGAGCAGGTCCAGATTCTCCCATAGTGCCTGGTTGTTTTTGGCCTCGTCGAATTGTCTCACCCGTAGAGAGGGGTTAGATATTTCCACCGGTACCACTGCTTCCGCGCTGTAAGCGAGGTGAAAGAGTGTTTCCCCGGTGGTGGCTCTAGCAGTGGCCCGGTGGGCCCATAGGATGCTCGGGAGGGAATCTATCCATGAATCACCCGCTTGGTCTAACCTGGTCTTGATGCCGTGAAGGAGTGTCCGGTTGGCATTCTCCACCAACCCGTTAGCCTGGGGGTCTTGCACCGGTCGGAGTAGTTTGCCATTGTTCATTTCATTTGTTTGTTGCTTCCTTTGGTCCTTTAATTTGTTATTGTCTCATTTGTTTGTTGCTCCCTTTTATCTGCGTCATATTATTATTTCTAACAAAAATTCGACAACATCTCCCCTTAACCCAGGCGTAAGGGAGATATGGGGAACACGCCAACATGGAGTGGCGGAACCCAACGATAGGAGGTGGGTGCCGGAGAGCTACAACACCTTCGATAAAATCTCAGAAAACTCAGAGGAGACAATGAGTGGGAGACGACTCCAGGCTTGGCTACAAGTGTCAGGGTGAGGGACAAGGTCTAGCGTGCCGACCAAGGGGTTCTGGGGTGTACCGGATGAGGTAGGCTGGAGGAGGTCACGCTGCACCGGTGAGGAGGGGTTGTACTAGCGAAGGTCTGGCCCAAGCGCTGAAGGTATATAGGGCAGGGGGGAGGTGTACCGGCGAAGAGGGTGTGCCAGCGAAAGATGGGCCGGGGGAGGTGTACCGGCGAAGAGGGTATGTCGGTGAAGGATGGGCTAGGGCGGGCTATGTCGGTGAAGGTACAAGACGTGCCGGTGAAGACGAGGCTACGGGCTGGGGCTGCACCAGGCTGGGAGCGCATTGGCGAGGTGACTGGGGTGTGCCGGTAAAGGGGGAGCCAAGGTGTACCGCTGAAGGGGTATTTGGAGACTGTGCCGGGGAAGGTTTGAAGATATGGGGTTGAGAGGGTTAAGGGTGCACTGTTGAAGACAAGGCTGGGGGTGTACTACTGGGGGAGTGCACCAGTGAAGATCGGGGGGGCTATGGGTTACTGGTCAAGGGGCAGAGGTACATCCGGTTGGGGGTTAGTTCAGGGGAGTAAAAGCCAAGGGCTAGCTGGGTAGACTAGAGCTGGAAAGGGTAAGGGGTCCAGGGATCTTGGCTTGATCGAGGCGAGAGAAAAAAAAATGGCTCAACGAACCCAAAGGGAGGGTAGAGTAGAGGGGTCAACAATGCCAAGGGCGAGGCATGATTACCAGGGGAAGAGAGGAAACCACCGGAGGAAGAAGAACCCAAACACACCCATGCATGGGCACAAACACATGGAGACAGTAAGAAACCTCTAGAGAAAATAAAACATGACTCTTTTATTTGGGAAAATGAAGGCCATGACCAGCCACGTATACTTCCAAACACCGGGAGTAGGAGATACAACAGCAAGAGGAGGAAGAAGGTTGAGGGGGAGGAAAGAAAATGGGGAGTTAAGGTCAAGCAGGGCCGACAACTCCCTACTCTTCCCCACCTCCCGTTACACCCCCTCTCTCTCTCTCTCTCTCTCTCTCTCTTACTCTCTCTTTCTACTGGCGGTCGCCGGAGAGCTCCCAATGTCGGGATCCTCTTCCTCTTCTCTCTTCTCTAGCAGTGTCTTCCTCTATCTTTGCGGGTGGTGTCCGTCTATCTTTTCCCTCTGTCTGCGTCTCTCTCTGTGTCCGTTCATTCGTCGGAGAAGACAGGTCTTTATACTCCCGGTGGCGGGAGCCTTCGAACGCGAACGGCGGACGTGGGAACATGAGGCATTGAATGGGATTTGACTCGGGCGTCCTTGGTGGCAGAGGAGTAGCCCGCTTGTCTCCATCTCCGGTCGACACCTCAGCTAAACCTGTTGCGTGCCAAGAATCCGTAGGGGGATGGCGTGAGATTTCTGTCGGACGTGCCAGATGGCATGGTCCAGGGCGTGCCGTCGAAGGCCATTCGCAGGCGTGCCGCTGAAGACGCTTCAGGGTTCGCGTGCTGGGGAAGGCCACCAGGGGTGCGCCGGTGCAGGGCAGCCAGCGTGTGCCGGGGAAGGGCCACTCCAAGGCGTGCCACTGAAGGGCTGGAGGGGCATGCCGCTGAAGGCGCTCAGGGTGCACCGCTGAAGGGCCTGGGGGTGTGCTGCTGAAGGGGCTTCAGTGGGTGTCGCTAAAGGCACTGGATGGGCGTACCGCTGAAGGGCCTCAGGGTGTGCCATTGAAGGGCCTGGGGGCGTGCCGCTGATGGGGCTTCAGGGGGTGCCGCTGAAGGCGCTGGATGGGCGTGCCGCTGAAGGGCCTCAGGACGTGCGCCGTTGAGGGAGGCAAGAGTGTGCCGTTGAGGTAGACTTGGGCCCGTTTAGAGCCTGATCAACGGTCCACTTAGTTTTTCTTCTGGGCCCACAAGTTGCGGGCTTCTTGGGGGTTGGTTTCTCTTCGCTGACGTGACTCCGGGATAGCTTCACGAAAGTGTATTGTTTATTCGGAGAGTGTGGATGGCCCGCCCTTTCCGCGATGTCTTCGGTTGAAGTTATTTGTCGATGCTGGACTGGCTGGGACACATAGACGTGCAATTTTACATGTCCACAGAGAGCCAACCGAATAGGTTCGGCCCCTTCTTGCTCGACAGAGGGGAGAGCCAAACGAACACCGCCCTTGGCCGAACGGGCGACCTTGGTCCTTCTCACCCGCTTCTTCTCAACAGACAAGGCCTTCATCAAAAATCACAGTATCTTCTCCACAGGGTCCTTGTACTTGGTCCCCCGACACGTAGAGACATCTTCTCGGGCCACCCGCTGCCCTTGTCCCGAGTATGGGAGGAGCCCTCGGGAGCTGGAGAATCAACGGGAGCTGACACATCATCCACGTCGATCACCTCCAGCTCGGTCGACGATGTCTCCTCCTCAATCGGCTGCCTCGTGTCTGAACAAGGAGAAGACAGGGCCAAGAGAAGAGGAGCACATTATCAATCAGAGGGAGAAGCTGAATTTTGAAGCCCTGACCCATCGATTCCAACATCTGGGTGAGACATCGCTCAACATTGGCAGGAGTCACCAAATCACCCGTCGACCGGCAATACTCCAGGAGGATGGTAGCCCTCCTCTCCACCTCTGGGGAAGCCTCCACAGTAAGTAATTAAATTTCATTAGATCGGTTTGCTAAAGTAGTAGAAATAAAATTACTTTTTAATTAATAGTTTAAATTAACAATTATATACTAGAGTCTAGTCCCAGAAATTAAAGGCAAGTACAGTCGACAGAAAGGAAAGATGTACACTGAGGTCAGGGGAAGCCCGACGCAGGTACCAGCTGGCCTCTACGCACTCGTACACCAGGAACGGCGGAAGCAGAATGACGCCACCCACCTGAAAAGCAGGGGTGAGCCTCATGTCACTTGCTCAGTAGGGGTCACGCGGATCCCCATTGGAAAACACATAGTAACACGGAATAAGTAAAACAGCAGGTAGTAAAGCCAGAAAAACTACGCTAGAAAGTCGTAAAACAAAAGGAAGTAGGAGTAGGGAGCAGGTAAGGACGATGGGAATAACCTGTACCAAACAAAGGGCTGCCGAACTAACTTTAGCACCTGAAGCTACTCCTAACAGCAACAGAAGGGCGAACTCTGAACTGACGAAGTCAGGAGTTGCCGATCCATCGAAGCTACACAAATAGGAAAGAAGGCTTAGAAAAGACCTAGACAGACACAGACCCAACATGACTAGAACGTCATGCCCACAACATAACACTGACCTCAGGCAAAGCCACAAGAGGGCTAACCCGGATAGGTCACGACACTCGAGAAACATGAGAGTCACGCAGAAGTCACGTGTCACGTGTCTAAAGTACTCCCCTTACTAGAAGAATAGCCAACTGTGTCCACTGACGTCTTATGCTGCGTCTACAAGCATCTCATCTACACTACCCACCACTGCCAGGTAGAGACTAAGACACTGTCAGAAACAAAACAGAACTACAGTCGCGAGTGACTAGACAGGGTGGCGCCCATCGACGTCAGTCTAAGCCCCTGACTATGTGTGCACACACTGACTCATCGCCCTGAGCCAGGCCTCTAGCTAGTTTTCCCCCCCAGTAGGACGCTACCGCAAAGCAAGGAGGCCGACGAAAACTAGCTTAAAAATCATATGAGTCGGGAACTGCCACGCCACCACTCCCTGATGGGCCGACACTCGAGGTCGTCGGGCTACGACTAGTGGAGGATCACGAGACACAGACTCTAAAGCGTGAGTGTCGAAGTACAAATAGGCTTAATCATGCACTATCACCCGTACTATAAAGCACCAAAGGCAGCACTGAAAACTGTCGACAGACTCAGGACAAGGCAACTAGACCTGCTAGCTCAACGATCCCTGAGTCGCCGGACTCTAGGTCAAGATCACTGCTCACAGTGGAACAACCACCAATCGGTCTAATCCTAAGCCATGGAAAATGACTCACCGTAGGAAACAACTCACGGAGACCTGAGGGGACACCAAGAACCCTCAATAGACTTGTCAACCACTAGGTCACACTGGGTTGACCAGAACCAGACAAAGAATTAAAAAGTAGTACCGAAGACTGCCCCCAGCTAGAACTCTCCTGGCTATCTCATATCATGGTCATAGCCCTCATAGGACATCAAGAGACGTCCACGGGACAACGGGCAGACCATAAGGTCACGCCAAGATGCATGGAAACCAGTACGTCGGGAAACGACGCTCGGACACCGTCCTAGAACATAAACCTAAGACAGGCCAACACAGAACAGCCATTACGGCCAACGGACAACACCAAGGGGATGGGCGGTCACATAGTGGCCGCTTAAGGGGATGAACGGTCCAGAGAGGGCCGCTCAAGGGTCAGACGAAGGAGGATGGACGGTCAGTAGAGAACCGCCCAAGGGGGATGAGTGGTCAGGTCTTGGCCGCTCAAGCCCACGACCCAGTCTAGTTCCTGGTCAAAACGGTCTTGATCGGACCGCTGAACGGAACCGACTTACTATAGTGTCAGTCAAAATGGTCTTAACCGGACCACCTAACGCGACCGACACCAGAGGATGAATGGTCAACAGACTGTCGCTCTAAGGGATGAGCGGACCAGACTGGGCCGCTCAACCTAGATAGAATGATAGACTGTCAGATGCTGGCCACCCAAGGGGAGATGGACGGTCCTTGTGAGGCCACCCACACCATGTGTGGTCTATCGTGTGGCCGCACAAGCCCCTAGACTCCACGAGGATAAACGGTCCAAGGCTGGCCGCTCAAGGGGATGAACGGCACCTGGTTCGACCGTCCAACCCTTACGGTGAGCAAACTGTGGGGTTGGCCCGATCGTGGCCTTTCCATGCCCCATTCACGCCGAAACGTAGGGGATACAGCCATGGACACATATACAATCACATGGACTCCATCCGGAGTCGAAACGATGCACGGATCGCAAGAAACGGGCGATTCTAACGAAATCACCCAAATGGGAGAACCAGACTTCCCGGGCTTCCCACGGTCAAACAGGACCGCTGATCGACATGAAATTGGTATCAATGGAATGCTGACGTTCCCAGGAGTCCATTGACTCCAACTGATCGCAAAACTGTCGCCAATTTTCGACGAAGCCTACAAAACCCATGAAACCACAATTTAGGCTAAATGAGCCCAAACTCGGCCGTTCTCCCACCAAATGGCATGCAATGGCAGGGGAAATGTGCAAGAGGAAGTGGTGATCCATATCCCTACCTCCACCGAAGAAACTGCGCGTCGAAGCGACTAAACCACGCCTAAAATTACCAGGAATGCGAATGGCGCCTTCTTGGAATCCACTGAGGGATTGCGTCTGCCACGCTCCAACCGCTGCTCCTTCCCGTGAACCGATCACCCCAGCACGCCCAAGCCTCGGCCAGCTCCACAACGGTGCGTGCCCCGCCCCGAATGGACCAGAGACGGGAGAGAACGGAGTGAGAGAACGGGAAGTTGAAAATGAGCTGGAGAGATAGTGTGGTTGGTTTAAATAGAAGAAAATTAAGAATTTTCCTAATTTTTTCCCGGACCTGATCAAAGATGAAACTGACGGGGATGGCTACTATTCTCTGGGATACTCATATCAGTACCTGATGAAGGAGTACTGAGAGTTATATCAGTCAGCCCATGGTGAGAGGCAGTCTCGCAGTAGGGACAGGAAGAGGGTCAGGATGACCCTGTGACTGTAGTATTTTTATGATAGGCTGAAGCAATATGAGGACTTCCCATCCGTCAGCACCATCGCTGCTCGCAAGAAGCGTGCGAAGACCAGGACGGAGGCGAAGATTCCCTCCAGGGGGCGGCAGAGTGGGCCCAACCCGATGGCAGTCGACCCGCTGATGCACTGTGCGGCTTATTTGACATACTGGTTGTGTTCGTTTGCAATGCTGTACAGGGACAAGATGGTGATCTGGCCAGATGCAATCTACCCGGCGTGCCAGATGGCATGGGGGATTAAGCTGTCTCTCTGTCCAGCTACCCTCTGCCTAATATACAATGCTCTGGGGGATATTAGCACTCATCAGTTCCCGCGACAGGCCTGGTATGTGTGCCCGCTGCATTTTTTCAATGCGTGGGTTTGTTCTCTGTTCCCAGAGTTCACCCCGCGTGCCATTCAAGACTGGGGGCTCGTGCCGCGGATGCTTGAATTTGCCAGTGCTGAGCCGTGGCCTACTTCTCTGCGGCTGTACGATATCCAGGACTGATTGACCATAGTCCCTCAAGATGCCACCGGGACCATTCATTTCTGGGCACTGGCTGCGCACTCCAACCCCCTGGTGAACAGTAAGAGAGAGTGCAAGGATGACCAGGTGGAGAAGTACGTCCACCCGATTAGCCAGGCAAATGTGGTTCGCCCGCTGCTGGAACCCGAGTTGAGGGATTAGGCGCTGTCCATCCGTCCCAGTGTGTTGGCATTCAGGAAGGGGGAGATGTTACTGCTGGAGCCATATTACCCCTTCCGTTTTGGCTGAAACTTTGGCTACGACCAGCATATTCCTGTATATAGTGCCCAATTCGGCTTGGCGACGCGGGCTCTTTAGGGAAGCTTGGTTGCAGAGAATGCCAGAGTCTGGTGGGACTTCTTCCACTGGGCAGACGCGGCTACCTTCAGAGTACCAGCCCCCGACCGCGTCCCTCGGGTGACACCTGAATACGTGAAGTGGTGGAATGCCCGCATGGCCTTTTATCAGTCTCACAAGACCGACTGCTGGGACGATGCGGAGAGAAGATTCTTGAGCCGACAGCCCGTGCCCATCCTTGACATCGACCCAGAGCACCTCCTACGCCTGTGGCATGGCAAGAGCAAGGATGTGGCTGATTACATGATCGCTCGTAAGGCGGCCCGAGAGGGTAAACCGGCGCCACAGGCCAAGCTGCCTTCAGTGGCGAATGATGATTTCAACAAGACCCTGTAGGACCTCTACCGCATCGGATCGGACGGCCTGGAGCTGATCAATTATCCACTACCGGTAGAAGAGGAAGGCACCCCCGCAACCAGCTGGTGGGCCGAGAAGGACATGATTTGCCCCTACCGCACATTCGTGCCGAGGGACGAGCGGAAACCGCAGAACTATGCAGACACTACCAGGTTCTACGTCCTCCTGCAGTTGTACGGGCTAACAATTGAAGCTCAGCCGGTGGCCATCCTAGGGCAGCGCCTGCACGTGGCCTATCATTATGCCGAAGGGTGGGGGATGGATCATTTCAACTTGTATTGCCATTTGTCTGCCAAGAGACATGCAGACTTGACCATCCTTGCCCACCGCTGCCAGATGATCGGGGATGTGTGTTGGCTGGTCCGAGAGCCTGCCCACCGTGACAGGGAGCCATCCCTCAGTCATTGGCCAATATCTTTGTGGCTCTATACCGGCCCACATGATATTTGACATTTCCCTTCCTTTTGCATTCCTGGTTGCCTTTTTTAGGGTGTAAGATGTTAATTAATTCTTCACTTTGCTTGCCCTTCCTTTTCATAGATCACCCGGATAGCACATAGATGGCAACTTACCGCAACCTCCTCCGACAGGCAGAGAAGTCGGCGCATTTTGAAATGGCACCACCAGCACCGACTACAACTCCTCTGCCTCCACCTGCAAAGAGGCCCTGGGCAAAATCACCCGTGAAGAAATCTCTGGACGAGGCGAAGGCTGCAGGGCGGCGGGAGGCTAAAAGCCGAAAGATGGAGGCCGCCAAGGCTACCAAAACCGTTCCCCCGCCGCCTCCGGTTCCATCTTTTGAGGAATTCGAGGCCGGTCAAGTCGAGCAGAGCCAACCTGCCGGTGAGATTCTTCTATCAAAAGTGTCTTTCAGGTGAAGTTTATTTTCGTGTTGGAACGGGCCGCTTACACCTGGATGCTTCTACTTTTGTCCATCAGCTAGGGAGGAACTGATGCCTTCGCCGACACCCGAGGTAGGAGAGGCCTGGGTCGGGTCAGAGCCACCATCCACCCCAACTCCCTCACCCAAGGCCACCAAGGGACCTCAAAAGGGGTCACCGGTAGAGAAGGCATTGGCGGCTGCCAAAATAGTTGGGAGGAAGGAGATAGAGCAGAGGAGGGTGGAGGCTATCCGGACCGCTTCAGCCTCCCCTCCGCCTTCAGTCCTATCTTTTGCGCAATTTGCCTTGGCTCGGACCCAACCAAGCCATCCCGCAAGTAAGGTTCTTGGGCTACTAATATTCTTGAGGATTTAGTCACCTCTCGGGGTGAGGTCTCTATGCATGGACAACACACGCGTCTCCTCCTTTCAGCCGGTGCAGAGGAGACGCGTTCGAGATTACGTGTGAAGTCTGTGATAGTCTCTACCGAGGTAGTCAGTGGGTAGTGATGCGGGACGGACCACGACTCGACCTAAACTCTAACCAAGCTCACGATCGTCCCTAACGAGGGAAGCGTACGGACGTGCGCGGTTGAGAAATCGGCAGTGAGCTCGAACTGTGCCTCGTAGGCCATTCCGACCGCAGCGGCGCGCCGCTCGAGGCGTGACGGGTAGCGCAGCGGGATCAGGTCGTCGCGGGTCAGGCGCTCGTTCATGTCCGGCTCGCAGATCACGCGGCGCCGTTTCTTCTTGAGCTGCGGGATCGTCCACGCCTTGACGATGCCTTCCGTGCGGCCGCGGAACTGCGTCAGCTTGCCGTACTCGAGCAGCGTCCGCACCTGCGCCTCGTCGAAGCGCGCGTACGGGATGCGGTCGGCCACGATGCCCTCGCGCGCTGGCGGGTACATGGTCGTGTCGTAGCACCAGCGATGCGCGTCCACGACGGACTGCTGAAGCGGCGTGCCGCGCGCGAGGCGATGCAGCGCGGCCCAGTCGACGAGGCTGACGTCCTTGACGTGCAGCGGGAAGGCGAGCGTGTCGTCGCGCACCTCGGTGCCGAGCTCGAAGCGCGTCGGCGTCTTCTTCCGGAAGAGCGGAGGCGGCTGCACGATGCGCCGCCCGTGGTCGCCGTTGTAACCGGAGTACAGGCCCATCTTGGGCGCGTCGACGGCGAGACGCTGCACGTTGAGCTGCGCCGGCGCTGCTCCGCCGGCCGGCTCCTCGAGTTGTTGACGTGCGCGCGGCAGGCGCTGGGCAGGCGGGGGCGCGCGCTTCTTGTTGAGCTGCTGTTGCATGCGGCCCTGGTGGTAGAGCGCGTACGCGCGGCGCGGGCCGTTCTCGTCGGGCTGCATCGAGGTGAACGCGGCGAGCGCCTCCTCGTAGAGCTTCTGGGCCGCGGCGTTGTCCTTCTCGGCGGCGGCCTTGGCCTCGAGGCCGAGCCCCAGGCCCTCGCGCGACAGCACGCCCACGATGTCCTTGAGCGCGGTGCCGGTGCGGAACTCCGCGATCGCCTCGTCGACCTTGCCGGCCTCGAGCAGCAGCGTGCCCTTGTACGCCGGCGAGCCGTCGGTGTTGGCCTTCGCCATCGCCGCGAGCATCGCGACCGCGCGATCCTTCGAGCTCGCGAACTGATCGTCGTTGGGCTTGTCGGGCGTCGCGACCATGCCCGGGACGACCGGCTTCTGGCCGACGGCGAGCACCTCCGCGAGGCGCGTCGTCGCTTCCTCTTGCCCGGCGCGCTTGCGCCAGCGGAACGCGAGCACGATCGTCACGACCACCGCGATAACGACGACGCCGATCAGGATCTTCTTGATGTGCGGCGCGAGCCGATCGCCCAGCGACTCGTCGCCGATGCGCACCGGCGCCGGCATGCCAGCGGGGCCCTTGCTCTCGTCTTTCTTGTCGGCCATCGGGGGTCGGGCGGATGTAGCACCGCGATCGGTGGTGCGTCAATTCGCACCCTTGGACCACCGACCTAGCCCGAAGGTTGCTTACTATGAGGACCGATGCGCCCTGCAGTGGCCACTTGGACCAATGGGAGAGAGGGTGGGGGACCCTACAGGATCCACTGACATTTTACATAGAAACCCATTGACTCTTAAAGATTAACACTTTGGCTTATACTTGCCATACAATTACAAACCAATTAACCCAAGGATATAAATGTAAACAAAAAAGACACAAATGTAAAAATAAAATGTTACTGCTTCGATGTCCCATCAATTCTCCCCAGGTCAGAAGAACTAGACCCCGTCGAGTAATGGGGTGTGGCTGCTGCGGATCCGGCACACCAAGAAGCACGGAGTATGCTCCTCTCCAAGTAGTCATCACCTGCTCATCCCGTATATATTCCATATGCTCACGCTGCTGTGAGAATGAGGCTAGTGGTGGACACTCTGGGGTGGGGTCACTCTCAAAGGAGGGAGATGGCTCAATGACTCACTAGGAATCACCACTGGGTCCCTATAAGTGACTAGATCCGATACACTAAAGGAAGAGCTGATTCCCTAATTCACTAGCGTGTCCACAACGTACGCATTAGACCCGACTTTCCTCACACTCGAAAGGGACTAACACCGTGAGCTTGCGACTGACTCGACGTAATGCATGCAGACTCCTAACAAATTGTACAAAGAAAACACACTTCTATGTCCTAGATAATCCTAATGCTATGCAGACCCATGCATATGCAATGGTGGACTAGGACATCTGAATGTGTGCCATGCATACATTCGATGCAATCGGTGGTTGGCGGAATGGGGAACTCCTAGACATCCTAATATGTCCCTAGCATGCGGCTGCCTATTAGATTTAGGAGACTTGGGAGGGCTAGCAGAGCCAAAGTTACCTTCTTCCGCCAACCTATGGGTTTTGGGAGGTTTGGGTGGGCCAGGGGAGTTGAATGCACCTTTCTCATCACCCCTATATGTATGTATATCTCGCTAGTGAACGGGCTTGATAAGTGTAGATGGTCCGGCCCATGGGGAAGGGGTGTGATAGTGGACTCCCTCGAAGGAGTGGAGTAGATGTGGTGGGTCAAGGGGTTCACTAGGGAAGGGGTTGAAGGGATCAAAGAAAGTATGACCCCTTGAACTTGGTTCCCACATGTCACGGTCCCAAGTTTGAAATTCTTGAAGGTGTAGATGGTCACCTTCATCCATTATGGTAAGAGGGACGGTGATCTCATGGAGTAGATATGGGTCCTCCCTCAGGACGGTAATACCGTAAGAGGGGGCAAAATCAAGCTCATCAGGAACGGGGAAGAACAACAGGACCTCGGTAGTGATATGACCCAAGGTTTACACTGAGGTAATAGGGCCCAAAGTCGGGAGCATGAAGCTGCAATTATAGGGTTGGTCAGACCCTAAGGCCAATATAAATGTTAGCTCCCATTGACATTCTAAACTCTTTAGTAGATCCTTCACACTTTCTATGAAGTAAAAGGACTGGAAAGTGATGTGAAAGGAGTTAATGGGTACTACTGGGAGTGTTGGATCCATGGAGGGGTAGCAAGGCGGTCTAGGGACCAAGCCTATCTTGAGCCAACTAAGTAGTGGCTCGACGATGCATAGCTTTCCCATTAGAAACATGGGTGGCTCCAAATGAGGTGGCTCTGGGTAAAGATTGGAAGGTAAGGTAGGTGGCAAAGAAGCTCTAGGGGAAGGGTTCCCCGGCTAGAGTGAGTGAGGCCGTGGGGCAGGAGCGTCTTGCCTCGTAGGCTCATGTGGCTGTTTGACTGGCTCGACACTCTGCTGAGAGGTAGATGCTCGCCGAAGGGCAGCATCAAACGTTGACTCGAAAGGCTCAACCTCAAGAGTGACCTGGTAAGAATGCTCCAGAGTGGTCACATCGCGACAAAGCAATTCAAACTGGCAGTGAAGCCGCAGACCTCTCCGGAATTGAAATGCGGTCGTGGTACTCTTCTCTCCAACTCCACTTCCCAACTGGTACTCATCAAAGTCCCGAATGTACTCAGACACGGACTTATTGCCTTGGACGAGTCTGATCGGGGCTTTCTCTAGGGCAGGGACTCGTGTAACCAGACCTTGGATAGTCCGGTCGGTAGCGTTCATCCTATCCTTCACGGCGTTAAGCCTAGCCTCGACACAGCAAAAATATTCCCATGTATCTCGGTCACATTTGTCCATCCTATACATGAGGGTTTGTATCATTTTAGTTGGGACTTGGGCGTAGGGTTTGGCCATAGTTACGAATAAGTGGGCATGCAAGAGACTCTTTTTCTTTTTTCTATTTTTTTATGCAAAACTAATGCAATCACCTAGACACTCTACATGGTGACAAGGGGTAAAATACGGACTCGAGTACAAACCTATACTCAACCCATATCTGATACGTGGCGAAGGTGGAAACCACACGCAAGGGGTTACCTTCCAAATAGGCGTAACCTATCTTTCCAGTAATGTCTTTTGATATACCGGATAGAGGGATGACATGCAACACCCTAGACAGGACTACCCTAGACTCAACCTGACTCTGATACCAATTTGATGCGGGACGACGACACGAACCTGGGGCTCTAGCTCGCGAACGTCCCTAGCGAGAGAAGCACGCTGTAATGTCCCGGACCTTTCGGATCCTTGTTTTCAGGTCCCGTATCTATTTTTCTCAGAGTGTCCGGCTCCATTGTGTCTGACTGTGCGTGTCGGACATCTTTCGTGTTCAGATCGGCGTGATCCGGGTCGTTTCGGAGGCCCGGAGGCATTCCGCGACTTTTTTCGTGCGTTTTTTCGATTCCCGATCTGGTTTTCGACAAATCCTGCGGAACTCTACTGTGGGCGAACCGAGTCGTTCACCCAGGCGTGAGTGGTACCGTTGCGATTGGTGCGTTCCGAGGATCGCGGAAACGTAATTTTTTATTTTTTGATATTTTTTAAAAATTTAGATTTTCTATAAATAGGGACATCAAAAGCGATCCGAAATTCTCCAAAAAGGATCCGAAATACCTAAAAGGAATCCAATAAGACCCAATAAGGATCCGGGACATCACAGCCCTCCCCCCTTAAAAGAATTTCATCCTCGAAATTCAGGACAAGCACCAAGCCACAAGTGGAGAACGTCGGAGCCAACTGACAACACTGTCAGAGCCCCAACCAAACCTCGATATTCACAAAAACCATGATCCTGAGAGACACGGCCAGACAATGATCACGGACAATGTCACGCTCATAACCCAAAACACATCGAGTAGCAGAGCAAGCACATGCAAGAAGTACAAGTCTTGCATCGCCTCAGCCAACGTGAACACCAACCACGACACTGTAGACACCACTACACTCATAGAGAAAACACACTCCTTGCCACGGAAACCAACACCGGTCAACGCCCATGCTGGTGGACCAACCAAATGCCAGCTTCACAACTCGCTGACTGCTCTCATACCCTGCACCAAGGGCAACCAACACCGAGCTTTCACCAGCTCACACCTGGCAAGCCGAACACCACCAGCAACACGGCCAACCCTTCTAGAAGACAACTTCCCACAAACCCCAGATCCAATCAGGGAAAAGCACATCTCATAATTGGCCACCCATGGCCTCGCTGGCACACAACTCTCGCCACTCTCGAGCCCCAACAACCAGCATCTTCTGTCTGTGAGAGATCATCCACTGATCACCAAATACACATCAATGGGAAACCTCCACCGGCCTGACAGGCACGCTCCAAATCATGACAGGCCATCCGCTAACTCTCCCACAGATCAATACCACATCTCAAGCCAAATCTCACTCGGACACCACCACCGATCTCGAGCCTCATGCCAACTCTACCCTCTCACGGGAGCACGGTGAACTCAAATAATAGGATTCCACAATCCTCGATCCTCTCGTCACTCGACTCAGACTTACGGGGAATCCTCCATTGCTGACCATAGACGAGGGATCACCACATCCAACGCCAATGTCTCTTCAGAGACCTCCGCACACGGGCATCGTCCGATCACTATCCAATCACAACTCATCTCAACCACTCCCGATGGACGCCCGCCAATCTCGATCCTGCTCTTACTACAGAGTCTCGGGATACAACCTCTCACAATCTATGACACACTTCTCCAAAATCGACAAGTGCTGCCTGCTCCTGCGTCTTCTGGCATGGCAGTGGCAAGCCCCTGTGCTGCTGGCTCTCTGGAGACCGGCCTTCGTGATGCTCCTCCATTCCCCGCTTCTGGCTTGGCCGAGGCGAGCCCTCGTGTTGCTCGGTTGCCCGCTGGCCTTGCACCCTTGGATAGCCCTCCTTGGGCCTAGGCTGTTGAGCCGCTGCCGGCTGCTACCACAGCCACGGTGGATCCTCCACCGATTCCACCTGTTGCTTCGTGCTCCAAGTCACCTGCGCCACCCTCTACTGCTCGGGAAGACCCTTGCGCGCCTCCTTCATAGTCGCTGGTGGACCTTCCACTGCAGGTTGTGGACATGCCCTCTGCTGGTGTGGAGGGTCTTTAGCAGGGCCCTGTTCGGATCCCCGCCGAGGTTGATTCCGAGCTTGGTGCCCTGCCTCCTCCATCCCTACCGTCTTCTCCAACATTTGGGTCATCCGTCGCCTGTGCTGTTTTGGGCTCGGATCCGCCTGCCACGCCTGCCTCCTCCGGAGGATCCCCCACCCTACCTGCCGTGGATGGGGTTCTCCCCTCCCAGGCCCCTCTTGTGGATGACCCGCCCCCACCTTCCGTGGAGGCCCTAGCTCCTACCGTTCCTGGTGGGGATGGGGCCCCTGTTCCGTGGGTTGTCCCTCGGGAGGATCCTCCTACGTCTTCCTTGTCGAAGCCGTCATCCACCTCCAAGCCAATCGTGCAAGTCCTCCTGGTGTCGAGTCTGGAGCCGGCTTCTCTCGCCTCGCCCCGACAAGTCACCAAGTAGACTTCCCCCCCACAGCAACCTCCTGTGCCCTCCGTGGCTCCTGGTTCATCCGCCTCGGCTAGCTCCCCTGCCGAGGGGGTTGTTTCAGCCCGCTGCCCGCCTCCGAGTGCTTCCGTTGTCCTGGGCCTCTCAGCGCCAGATGCTATGCCTCCGTGGGCCACCTCCATTCCACCGGTTCCCTCGGCTGGGCCCAATGCGGGGGCTCCTGGTTCCTCGACTGGGCTTAACGCTGGGGCTCCTACCTGGTCACCAGCCACGCCTAGCTCCACTGCGTCTCCCTCGCCGGCCGCATCAACTACCCTGCCAAGGGTCCAACCTCATTCACCGACAGCTCTGCGGCTCTCCTTCGCTCAAGCTGTGAAGCGAGCCGCGCGATGGGCGGTCCCTGACGATGATGGCTCTCCTCCTTGCCCCCGTTGGCCTCCAGTGGCTTCGCCTCCGTCCGCTTCCCTGACTTCTGCTGATCCTGATCGTTTCACGTTTACCGGGATTACTAAGCCCCTCATCATTCCTAGGGTTGATCGGCCTCCCGCTAATCCTTTCGACATCACTGCTCATGTTAACTTCGTCAGTCGTGGTCGACTGCGGCGCTAGCAGGAGATCGTGGGCCCTCGACGGTCGCAACGTCGTCCGCTTTCCTTCTCCCCGAGCCGTGACTTTGAGCCTCCCTGAGCTGCTTCTTGCTCCTGTGTTCTCTTTCTCTTAGGCTTTGCCCCTTCTATGTATGTTGTTATTTTGGGCTTATCCCCCTCCCCTAGACCTCGCTGTCCTTTGTACCCCCCCACCTCTTTGTCTACTGCTTATCTATCTATAAAATCTCTTGCAAGGCAGCAGGGGTCGAGCTTCTCCCCTTGTCGCTTGCAAGTATCGCTTTAGTAAAAAAAAAACCAATGCACACGAGTCCCCAACCAATACACACCTTGCCATGGTCGACCACTCGGTCAATCCGACCAACCGAAAAGATAGTGGCACCTGCCATCATGTCAAGCATATCATCTAGGCGGGGAATAGGGAACCTGTACTTCACGGTGATCTTGTTGATGGCACGACTATCAATACACATTCTCCACGTGCCATCCTTCTTTGGGACAAGTAATGTGGGCACAGCACAAGGACTCATGCTGTCCCGAACAGACCCTCTCTGCATTAGCTCATCGACCTGCCACTTTAGCTCGGCATGTTCCGTGGGACTCATGCGATAGTGAGGAAGATTGGGCAATGAGGAGCTCAAAATCAGATTAATAGCATGCTGAATATCTCGCATAGGTGGGAGTCCCTCGGGAAGCTCTTCGGGAAAGATATCAGCAAACTCCCGCAGAATGGGAATGACATCGGGTGGGAGTTCACCCTCGAACTTTTGCTCCACCTCTGGGACCATGATAGTAAACACAGGGCTGCCCCTACTAGCCTCCCGCTTGATTTCTCGGGAGCTAATCAACATCAACCTTCTAGATGAGGGCTCACCTATACTAGACGTAACGGTCATGGCCCGAGCTGGGGATGGGGTACTTGGTCCAGGGATGAAAGGCTCTAGAGTACTAGGACCGGTAGGACCCCTAACTAAAGGGCTCTTGGGACGAGAGGGGTGAAGGGTAATCCTTTGGCCACCATGGTCGAAGGTATAGGTGTTCGATCAGCCATGGAGTGTGGCATCCCGATCAAACAACCACGGCCTACCAAGAATAATACTGCCAACCTCTATGGGGAGGACATCACACCAGATCTCGTCACGGAAGGCATGGAACTGCAGTGGGACCAAACACTGCAGCCTGATCGGAATGGAGGTGGAATCCACCCAAGATACTTGATAGGGGTAAGGATGGTCCACGGGAGTAAGACCAAGACGAGAGACAGTGCCCATGGAGATTGCATTGATACAACTCCCATGATAGATAATCACTTTACAAACCTGTCCGCCTAGTTTATAGTATGTTTGAAATATGGTGGTCCGACGCCAGTCATCACTGGCCTGTGGCTGGGTGAGAATACACCTGACGACCCCAATCTGGGCATCATCTAGATGCTGAACCTCCTGACCATCCTCCTCATTCTCAATGAACTCGTCAGCTAATTCTTGATCCGCCTCATAGCTGACTAACACAAGCTCGGAAGATGAGGTGTTCCCGACCTGTGTGTCCCCAATGACTAGAGATTGACGGGTGGGACACTGGTTGGCAAAATGGCCAAACCCATTGCAGTGAAAACATTACTGTTGGGATCCACTAGGCTCCCCGATCAAAGGTCGCTTACCCTTATCCTCCCGACCGATAGGGGGTGAAGGCAACAAGGGACGGGCAAGTGGTGCGGGTGCCGGTGGACGGGGAACAGGTGCCGTAAGTTGTTGGGGACGAGGGACATCCCTCGGAGGTGGAGGGCAGGGCTTAGGGAAGAACGACTCCTGACGAACGGGCTCCGGGGGTCGAGCCATGGGGACCCTCTGGTATGGGCCTAAGAGCTACGAGGCTCGGCCCCACGAGGGAGAAAAGGACCCACTTGTTGGGTAGGCTCAAACTCAGCCTCGAACTGCTCCAATTTGAGAGCCACCTGATACACCTGTTCCAAAGTGGTCACGTTGCGGCAGAAAAGTTCATATTGATAGTGTGGCCACAGACCTCTTCGAAAGCGTGAGATGGTCATGGTGCTCTCCTTCGTGACTCCACGCCGCAAATAGTACTCATTAAACTTGACGCTGTACTCCGTCACGGGCCGGTTCCCTTGGGTGAGATTCTGCCATTTGTCTATGAGACGCTGGCGGTATGTGACAGGAAGGTACTTCTGCCTCAACTTGGTTTTCATGTCATCCCAAGTACCGATCGGGGGTTGACGTCATTGCACTAGCAAGCTCTCCACATTTATCCAATAGGTTTGTGCCTGCCCATGCAATTTCATCTTTGCATAGCGAACCCTTCGGTGGTCCGTCATGTCAAACCACTCGAAGTACAGATCCATGCTGGCCTCCCAATCTAAATAGACTTTTGGTTCCATAGCCATGGAACCGTCAAACGTGGGTGGGTCCGCACGAACGGTCCTAAGGGTCCGCTCATCCTCCTCATAATCATGGTTCCATCGTGGAACACGATGGTCACGACCATATCCCCCATGTTCATTCTCGATGCATAGTCATCCACCTCGGGTGCTCGCTACCTCCTATCATCTACCCCTTGAGCCCTTGGCGCAGTATGGTGCTGAGCCGGCTCTTGTTGGCCATTTGTGGGCGTGGGCTGCGCCTCAATTGGGGCCCTTTCTAGGACAGTAATTCTCCCCACCAGACCCTGGATAGACTGATCCGAGGCTTCGGCCCGATCCTCCAAGGCTTTCATTCTCCCTTCTAGACACGTGCCTATGCCATCTACACGCGTACTGAGCCCATCCATACGCGTATCAAATTGATCCATGAGAGATCGGAACATTCCAGCCATCAAAGGCCCATCAGGACTACGGGCTCTAGAATCCGCCATAGGTGGTGGTGGTGAGTATGGGGTGTCTCTACGGGTGGACATGCAAAAGACACACTGACTGGGGTGCACGAACTAAAGGAAAGATGAACCTAGAAATGAGACACGGCCCTAGACTCTAACTCTCTCTGATACCAAACTAATGAGGGATGGACAGAGGGACCAACTCTAGGTGATGCGAACCTCAGACTCTAGATGGAGACACGACCAGTAACACGTGAACACTAGAGACGCCTTGGCTCGACACTAAGAGTTCCTATGGGCTATACATCGCTAAGAGAGATGCAAGCTCACCTGTCGTCCCAAGCGAGGGATAGCGTAGATCCGCACGGTTGAGAGACCGGTAGAGTTAAGGGTGCTCGACTCACTTCCGTGCTCAGATCGAGTCACGGGACGGGTCACTCTCTCATAGCCACATAAACCTTGTGCAGTCCACGAGCGGCCGCCCATTCCTTTGCTGTGTTGTTTGAAGCTCGTTCTCATTCCTCGGAATAGATACCCCTCTCCTCTCACGTCAGCTCTCTCGTAGGGGCGGCATACCTCTCTCCTCTCGCGTCGTCTCTCTCATAGGGTCGGCATGCCTCTCTCCACTCGCATCATCTCTCTCGTAGGATTGGCGTGCCTCTCTCCTCTCTCGTCGTCTCTCTCGTAGGGTCAGCGTACCTCTCTCCTCTCTCATTGTCTCTCCCGTAGGGTCGGCGTACCTCTCTCCTCTCGCGTCGTCTCTCCCATAAGGTCGGTGTACCTCTGTCCTCTCGCGTCATCTCTCTCGTAGGGTCGACGTACCTCCCTCCTCTCGCGTCGTCTCTCTCGTAGGGTCGGCGTGCCTCTCTCCTCTCTCGTCGTCTCTCTCGTAGAGTCGGCGTGCCTCACCCCTCCCGTGTGTCTCACCTGTAAGTCGTCCACGGTCTGAATTTGCATATTTTCATACATACATGCATCACATAAGAAAATCATCAAAAAAGAAAAAAAGACAAGCTTGGCCATTATCATGTCACATCGTGTATAGGTATAGGAGTACAAAGCAAATCAGGCCACCCCCTCTGGCCTGTCACTGTCACCGCCTCCCTCTTGCCTCTTCGATGGCGGGCCCATCGTAGAGGTCGCTCCCTCCTCTCTCTCTCGTCGTCAGCGCCGGTCCTCCTCCTCATTCCTCTGCCACTGAGAGGAAGTTGCGAGGAAGCGTCCGACGGAGCCATGGGTAGCCTGACTGTCACTCGGGGCCACCCAGCCACCACTCATCCCGCTGCGGGAGTAGCTAATCTCTCGGTAGGCCCACACCTCACCGCGTAGCTCGAACGCCTCCTGGCGAAAACGCTCCAGCTTCGAGGTCATAGTCCAGAGTTGCTCCACCTCCGCCCAGAGGACCGCCATCTCCATCGAGTCTGATGATCTGGCCTATGCCAGCCGCTCTCACAGGCGGGCTACCTCCTCCTGCGCCTCAGAACGACCACGCTCTGCTGACTCCCTCGAGCGGATGCTCTGCTCCAGCTCCCTCAGCAGGCGGGTCATCTCCTCCCCCGAGTGGAGGCTCAACGCCAGCTCCTCGCGCAGGCGGGCGGCCTCGTCCTGCGCCAGGATGAGCTCCTCTCGTAACTGGTCATCCTCGCCGATGGCGGCGGTCAACTCTGTCACCTGCACACATGCATTCACCATTAGTCAACTGCATTTTAATATAAGAAACATAATTCACAAAGGGAAGTGTAGGACGTACCCGCTCGACGAGCACTGCCTCAGCCACCTTGGCCCAATCGACCATCTGTTGAAACTCTGCCTCCCGCTCTGCTCGGTCAGCGGGAGTCTGCGCGGTAGAGGTAGATGAAGCGTCGGCCCCCTGTCGCTGGGCCTCCTCCCCCCGCTGAAATCAAAACTCTAGGTCAGTCGCATCATAGCATAATAGTAATGCATCGGTCGAAAAGAAAAAAAACTCACCAAAAGGGCTAAGGCCTGTCGGGCCTCGTCCCGCTCCCGAATCATCGTCGTGAGGAGCCCTGTCAGCTCTGCAAGGCGTCCCGCGGGGTCGGTCTGCATTTGGAAGTCCAAGTGTTAGCACATCATTGAGTAGATATCATAATCATATCCTAGGTTAAAGAAGTCGTACCAGTCGGTGGGCACCCCGGAACACCTGGTCCCGGTAGTGTCGTGCATATGCGGTATAGTACACCACGTCACTCTCTGCCCGAGCAGTCACCGCTCGCCCAAGGGCTATCCAGTCAGCGACCTGTGTGGCGTTCCTCGAAGTCCAATCGAACGCCGTGGTCAGGCCTCTCACTGACCTCAAAATCCACTCCCCCGCCTTCTCTGGCGTCGGGAACTCCACCGCGGGCTGGTGAACCCCGATGGTCCTCATCACCAATCTGTAATATAGTGGCTCCACCACATTCATGCAGTGAAGCCACACGTCTCGGCCTGTAAAGGCGAGGGCCCCGACCACCCACGATAGGTTCGCCTGGCCCTCCTCTCTATAAGGCATCCACCGCACCTGCAAAAATGAGAAAATTGCATCAGCATCATAATCATATAGGAATGCATTTAATTAGAGAGCCTGAGTTTAAGGTCATATCGAGGCGTACGGCAGAGCGTCTATGTCATCCTGCAACTCCCTGACCTGTCGCCTCAGGGAGCTAGTCTCTCGAGGTGCTACCCACCTCCGTGCTATCGGGGGAAGCCCAGGACGTGCCTCCTCCCCTCTGCCTATTGCCCGTAGGTACACATAGGCCCAAACCTGCATCACAGTAGCGCGTCAACATTTAGAAATCATATAGAAATCATGTGGTCAAAACTAGGGTAAGAGTTGTACCTGGAGTAAAGGGGAGAAACCCCCGAGCATGGTCCGACGCGCTGTTGAACTCAGCGTGTCGAACAGGAAGGCTAGGACTGCTGCTCCCCAGGCGTAGTCGCCCACATGGTTGAGCTCCTCGAGGAAGGGGAGGAAGCGGTAGCTCATCGCATCCGCCCGTGTGGAGAAAAGGTGCCGTCCGAACGTCAGCATCAGAAAGTGTCGCAGCACTCGATCGGCCTCTGCTCCCGGCTGTGCAGCTACTCTCGGTCTGGCTAAGTCCACCAGGCGCTGCAGGTGCTGCTCTGGCTGCTCGCAAACTGCTATCCCCACCCGTCTCAGTCCTAGGCTGTCCTGTAGACTCACCCGTGGGAGGAGGGTCGACTGCCTCTCAGGGCACCGCAGCTCTAGGCCCAGCAGCTCCTGAGCCATCCCCCGGTAGTCGAGAAAGGTAGTCTCGCTAACCGGTAGCCCATGCACTCGCAGGCCAGTGAGCCTGGCCACATCCTCCAGCGTAGGGACCATGTGCCCCCACGCCCAACGGCCTATCCGGAGGTTAAACGCGTGCACCTAGATCATCACCTATTTTTGTTAAAGGGGAACATCAGATCCTGGAACACGTGAGTATCCAACTGGTTCTCGAGATAATGTAGCTTAATATCATATAGTAATGCATTAAGGGACATGGGAAACAAAAATACATTACCTGACTTACCTGTCGGCGGGCCACCAGGTGAGTGAGTGATAATGCTGCAAGGCAGATTGTCAACTAAATTCGCAGAGAACATCATTAAAATACCCCAAATTTATCAAATAAGCATGGTGTGCATGAAAAAGCTCATAACTATGCATGCCAAAGATAGGCGGTCTCCAAGGAGCCACTCAAATCAAGAGCGATCAAGAATCAACCGTATTATAGTAAGAGGCGATATGAGATGATGTGCGGCCCATGATAGACCGCTCAAGTAGTGTGGTCTATCGTGCGACTGCACAATCCTGGGAATTTTAAACGGAATCGACCCTTCGTCTCCCCCCTCCTCCACCGTAACCGGTAGAGGGAGAGGGAGAGGAAGGGTCACGCCAAATGCCCCCTGCCTTCCCCTCTCTCTTTCTCTCACTTGCTCTCAACCTCCCCCTCTCTCTTTCTTTCACTCACTCTCGACCACTTGATGCGGACCAAGACCCAAGCCCACCGACCACTGTCATCGACCGGGGAGGAGGAGCCGCCGCCGTCGCCTATGGAGGAAGGAACGCCGGCCACCACGCCCGCCGTTGTGGAGGAAGAGATGCCGGCCGTGCCACCCGTCGTCGCGGATGAGGGGGCCGAGGAGGTACCACCGTCGGAGGAACTCACCGCCAAGCTGGCGACGACGGGGAGGATCGTGCGGGATCCCAAGGTAGGCCACCAACCCCCCCCCCCATTGTCATTTTCGCCATGCACGCTTGGGGCGGTGTCTAGTTGAATGCCAGGGACCGGTTTGGGGGCCATTGAGAGCTCTCACGGGTAGGGGAAGACCATTACCGTCGTTGAGGAAGACGACGATTGTGTGGTCCCAGATCACCCGTACGACCCTGAACATGCGGCCTACATAAGGCCGCACAAACATCTGTGGCCTAGGATTGGCCATTCTAACCCTGACACCCATCATAGGACAGGCGGCTAATAGATAACCACACAAACAACATGCGGCCTACATAGGACCGCACAATCCACCTACGGCCCAGGGGCGGCCGCACCAACCTTGACAACCAACGTAGGAAGGGCGGGCCATAGATGGCCGCAGAAACTCATGCGGCCTACATGAGGCCGCATAAAACTCCTGTGGTCCAGGAATGGCCGCACAAAGCTTACCAATCGACATAGGAGAGGCGGCCCTTAGGGTGCCTCCCAAAGATCATGCGGCCTACATCGGGCCGTTCAAACTCCTTGTGGTCCAGGATTGGCCGCCCTTAACTTGGAAAACAACACACGAAGAGCGACCATTATTGTGCTTCACAGAGAACCTACGGCCCTTATGCGGCCGTACAAATGCCTTCCGGCCCAGGACTGGCTGTGCAACCCCTAGAAATAAACGGCCTAACCCTGACCGCATGTGAGTATGTATGGTCCTCTGAGGATCGCCCATCTCGCAGGGAAAGAAACTTTCACTTTTTCTTTTTTCTTCACTTTTCTTTCTCTATTTTTTATTATTTTATTACTTGAATTAATTTATTAAATGCTTAAAAATGGGTGAATAATGTAGGGAAAGCGTAGGACCCACATCTCATGGCTGCAGGTCCGTGCAGTGTACTTGGCACTACCGGACTTTCAGCGGGAGCAATTGATCGCCATGGGGTTCACCCCATTTCTGGGTATTGAGGTGTGTCGCTTCGACACACCTCTGCTCTATGCTCTGCACGACCACTGGGATCCAGTGAGTCGGACCTTCCTTTTCCCGTGGGGGCATATGGTCCCCACACTGGAGGATGTGGCCAGGCTCATTGGCCTTTGAGTGCATGGGCTGTCAGTTAGTGGGACCACCTTTCCTGACTACCAGGAGATGGCTCGGGAGCTGCTGGGCCTAGAGCTGCGATGCACCGAGAGGCGGTCGACCCTCCTTCCTCGGGTGAGTCTACAGGACAGCCTGGGACTGCGGCGTGAGGGGATAGCGGTTGGGGAGGAGCCGGAGCAGCACTTGCAGCGCTTGGTGGACCTGGCCAGACCGAGGGTAGCTGCGCCGCTAGGAGCAGAGGCCGATCAGGTGTTGTGACATTTCCTGATGCTGATGTTTGGATGGCTCCTCTTCTCCACATGAGCAGATGCGATGAGCTGCCATTTCCTCCCCTTCCTTGAGGAGCTCGACCACATGGGCGACTACGCATGGGGAGCGGCAGTCCTCGCCTTCTTGTTTGACACGTTGAGTTTGACGGCCCGTCAGACCATGCTCGGGGGCTTCTCCCCCTTACTCCAGGTACAACTCTTACCCTAGTCTTGATCATACGACTTCTATATGCTTCCTAAATGCTGACATGTTACTGTGATGTAGGTTTGGGCCTATGTGTACTTAGGGGCACTAGGCAGAGGGGAGGAGGCCCGTCCTGGGCTTCTCCCGATAACACAGAGGTGGGTAGCACCTCGAGAGACTGCCTCCCTGAGGTGACAGGTCAGGGAGTTGTAGGATGATATAGATGCTCTACCGTACGCCTTGGTATGATTCTAAACTTAGACTCTCTGATTAAATGCATTCCTATATGATTATGATGCTGATGTAGTTTCTCATCTTTGCAGGTGAGGTGGATGCCTTACAGAGAGGAGGGCTAGACGGACCAGCCGTGGGTGGTTGGGGCCATCGCCTTTGTAGGCCGAGACGTGTGGCTCCATTGCATGAATGTGGTGGAGCCACTACATTTTAGATTGGTGATGAGGACCATCGGGGTTCACCAGCCCGCAGTGGAGTTCCCAGAGCTCTCTGCTCTCTACTCTTGCTCTCTTTTTCTTCTTCTTCTTCTTTCTGCTCTCTATCACTTTTCTTCTACATTCACTTCTTTTATCACAGGAAGAAAGGGTCATATATATTTAGCCTTGGGGTCCCACGAACTCACACATCCGGCATGTGGAGGGAACACTCTCGCCAAGAGGTTTTAGGAATATCTTAGCCACATGTCAAAGTCATGATAAGAGAGGATCCGCGTGGCAACTTATGGATGCATCTACATTGGATCACGTGCCCTTATCCTGGTACTTGGACTTCCTTGTGGGATAGGTGCACAGGTTGTAGGTACTCTCACCACATGCTCGATCAAGTGATTGACCTGGCAAGCAGATAGGAATGTTCATATATTATGCTGGCACAGACTAGGTAGAGTAAAATGCAAATATGCACAGACATGAGGTACCATATGGCAAAACTTGCATAGACCATGTGTAGCATATAGCAGGATATGTATAGACCTTAAAGCAAAGACAAAGCAACGTTCACAGAACTTCCTCTACCTAAAGCGAGTGTGCACAGACTTTGTAACAAGACATGCACGGACGTTGGGTATGCACAAATCTTGTGTGTATGCATGATGCAAATCATGCATGGACCTTTATAACCTTTATATGATCACAACAAGAACAACACCGAGTATGCATGTGTTTCTACAAAACATGCACAGACTATGAAATGCATAGTCCTTGTATGCACGCACCTTTATGTGCTTCAAGCAAGAGTATGCACTGACTTTATTATGCATGTATCAAAAACCTGCACGTACTTATATATGCAAGGTGTAGACAATGCACGGACTTTAGTGTTCAATCCAAAACATGCACGAACCAAACCTCTCAAAGACTTACATATGCACGGACTTTGATTTGAGAAATGCATGGACCTAGCCTCTCAAAGGCTGAGATATGCATGGACTCTGATTTGAGAAATGCACAGGCCATGACTATTGCACAGACCTTTTGTATGAATGAGAAGATAAGTACACAGACCTTGTAACGCACATAGGCAAGCTTTGCACTGACTTAGTATGAACCAGAGTGAACATGTTATGCACAGACCTTGTCTAAGGTGGCTAGCATGAAGTGCACGGACTTTGTATGCAGATAAGTAAAATTTGCACTGATAACAACATTAATTGCACAGGCGTTATCATGCACGGACCTTACAAGACAAATGCATAGACTCTGATATGCAGTGCTAGAAACCTGTACTGACTTATGCATGCATCAAATATTTGCACCGACTTTGCGTCTCGCAAGGCAAAAACTGCATAGACAATGTATCGCACAAGGGCAAAAGATCTGCACAGACCTTAACACAACTTAGTGTAAACCTGCACAGACCTTTTAGATGGTTGAACCAAAACACACACAGGCATTGTGTGCTAAACAACGAAGTATGCACAGACCTTATGAATGCATCGACCAAGTGTTTGACAAATTGTAATGCATCGACCAAGTGCTTGACAAAATGTCAGACACAAGGAAATGACATGCACACAGTGTATTTGATGAAATTTCATACACATACACACATACAAACTCTATGCAAATGCATAACTCTATGCAAATGCATACTTCATCATCATTCACTCTTTCATTCACACATATGAATCATTATAAACTTTCATGCACATATATGAATCATCATGGTGTTTGCTATCATCAAAATCACAGAGACACAACAATCTCCCCCTTTTTGATGATGGCAATACCATGATGAGTCATAATGATAATAAAGCATAAAGCAAAGCAAGATGCTGATAATAAAGCATAAAGCAAAGCAAGATGCTGACTCATATCAACCTATTCTCCCCCTTTGACTTCAGCAAAAAGAAAATAGATTGAGACCAAGTGTGAGATCATTGAATCATGAACTACAATGCAGACAGCAAGCAAATCTCCCCCTGAGAGGATACCAAGTGTCATACACCATAAGAATGATCAGAATGTATCAGCAAAAGCACAGGGGCAATAAGACAATTTAAACAAGCCAAGAGGTATGGCAGTGAGGATTGCAACCAAAGAATATGGCAGGCAATTGCAACCAAAGAATATGGCAGGCAAGATAATCTCACGATGTCAGTTGAAAAGGTATGAGAGCAAGCTAGCAAGAGCTTTTCAGCAGAGTAGAGTAGGACACAATAGAGCAGATTGACAATTCAAGGAATCGAGATATGCAAGAACACTTTTCATGAGATAGCCATGTCATAAATCCAAAATTTAAAAATATTTCAGAATCCTCTACTATAAAAACTTATGAAATGATCTTTAGTTGACAGAATGGTTTAAAGGTAGTGTATTCAGGTTTGTTCATGAAAGTTGCTGTACTCACATCTGAAATCAAGTTTTAATAACAATGAACTAATTGCTCATAAAACTCTCTAGTTCAACCTCCTTCCATCTTACTCAATTACTTTCAATGACTTCTTTAGGGGTTACACAAAGTAGTATTGAGATTAAACATCTGTGAATGCATTTGAATTTAACATTGCTTAAAAATTTTGATACACACATTTTTCAGATCTTTGTTTTTGAACATCAATGTCTTTCTTAATGAGCAATTTTGGTTAATCAACACCTTTTTACATGAGGCAAAACACGTCTTAGGTGAAATGACCCAATTACTTAGTGTGATAACTGTATTGCTTCCCAATAAAGAGAACAGAGTTAGCATCAGGAGTATCTTTTTACGTGAGGAGACACCTTGGTTAGAGGCAGGAATCCCCAGTTACTCAATACAATCATGCCATTGCTCTGTCAAATATTCACATAATTTTCAGCCATTATTCAGCAGAGTTAACCATGGTACTTCATGACACAGTCCTTTGGACAGATTTCTCAGTAACCATAGACATTACTCTGACCATAATTTTCTGATTGTCCTTGCATGATTCTGTTCATCTAAGTCCAAGGGGCCACTGGTTGCTATTGTCAGGGGGAGTCCAGTTTGCATGATTAGTTGACTGCATTATTTATAAATTGGAGGCTGTTGCATTTGAGTTCATGTGGTGTAGGTTGTTTTTGTGTGACACATGGTGACGTGTGAAAGGGCAAGCACAGTCTGTCTGGGAGCACTCACTATGCGAGAGAAGATATTCCGCCAAGTACCAAGGGTGTTCACATACTGCATTTTAGTGTCCATGGGTTGAGGGGGAGTTGATAGAATTTTCTTGAAATAGGTTCATAGTTAATTCCAATGCATCAGAAGCATTTTCATCTGTTTGGCTCCAGTGCGTCGATGCACTAATAAGTCTGTGTTGATGCCATAGTTCAAATAGCCCAAATCTTGTGTTCTGTGAGATAGTTCTGCGTTGATGCATTATCGTCGATACACAACTTCTTCTTTTCCTGTGCGCTGCAATCTCATCTTCATACCTTAAATCCGAGTCTTTCCTCATAGCCACACATTGTTTGTGCATACACTCAGTCATCCCATTCCTTGCAATTACTGAGGGAGAGTGTGTCCTATTAATTTGTCAAGTCTTCACTTCCTTGTGGAATGTTTCAAGGGGAAATTCCCTTCTGAGACTATTTTTATTGACTGACTTCTCTGAAAGCAACCTCCTGCATCTCCTTTTATCATGGTTGTTTAAATGAATTGAGATTTTAAAGCCAACAACTTCCTAAAGTCTGAAAACAAGAAACTTGAAGGAGGGATTCCTCAGGCTTACTTCTGTTGATGCTTTAAGTATTATAAGTTCTCATGTCCCATCGATACAAAGCCAACAACCTCAGACTGCTTGTAATCGATACAAAGCCGCAGATTGCCATCTTTATTCTTTACAAACAAGACTGGAGCACTCCAGGGGGAAAAGTTGGGCCTGATATAGCCTTTTTCAAGCAACTCAAGCAATTGTGCTCTCAATTCTGCTAATTCTGCTGGAGCCATGCGGTACGGTGCCTTAGCAAGAGGTGCTGTACCTGGAATTAATTCAATCACCATTTCTATCTCTCGCTCTGGAGGTAAGCCTGGCAACTCATCAGGGAAGACGTCGGGAAACTCAGAAACTACTGGTATACCTCTGACATCCTGCCGTGGTGCCTCAAGAGCAACCACTGAAGCTAAGAATCCCTGACACCTTGCATTAAGCAATCTATAGGCTCGAATAGTAGAAATAATTAAACGAGAGGAGCGGGGTCGAATACCTTGAAAATAGAATGTCGATTTTTCAGGTGGCTAAAAATAGACCTTCTTAGATCTGCAATCAACCAAAGTGCCATACTGCTCTAGCCAATCCATACCGTGAATAACATCATAATCTGCCAACTGCAAAGCATAAAGTCTCACCGGCAATTGCTGATCACTAACCACGATGGTTGAGTCTTCGAGACACAACGGGGTCGCCATGAAATCCTCGGATGGCAGTTCAACAATCAAATCACATACTACCTCCATCATGGGCTCCTCGATACATGCAATGAATGCCTCAGAAATAAAAGAGTGAGAAACACCTGAATCAAATAAAGCACGGGCTACACAACCAAAAATAGTAATCGTACCTTCGATGAGGTTGGAAGCTACAACCTCTGCTCGAGAAATGTAAGTCACCTTGCCTTTCATTTTTCTACCGGCGTGTGCGGAAGATTGGTAAGAAGATGTCGCCGAAACCTGAGGAAGCATCTGTTGAAATTGCTGAGATGGCTACGGTGGTGGGAGCGGAGGTCTAAACTAAGACTGAGATGGTTGAGATGGAGCTGCAGAAGCAAACTGCACTGGGATCGGTCGCATCGGATAGTCCCTTACTACATGACCTGGCTGATCACAACGAAAACATACCACTGGCAACGAACATGGTCTGCCTGGGTGACTGCTACCACATCGCGCACAACCTTTTGATTGACTTCTTGCAGAACTCTGGCGCTGCTGGAAAGAAGGAGCTGACTGCTGAGTAGCACCAGACGAAGTCTGTCGATCAAATCGTCTCCTGGATCTCTTCTTGCACTTGTATGCCTTAAACTAAGACCTGCTAGAAGAAGCTGTACTGCTGACTGCAGGAGTGGCAGAAGAAAATGCAGGAACAGGAGGCAGATAACTCGGAGGAAGTCGAGTTGTCGACTGAATCGACAATGCAGGAGAAGGGACAAGAGACCTTGCCAAATCCAGTTCTAATGCTGCTGCTGCCTAGTAAACTTCAGTCATAATAGTAATCCGGGCAATAATCAGTGGCTGCCTCAACTCAGCACGGAGGCCTTGTAGAAATTGTTCTGTTTTCAGAGCTTCATTAGCAAGAATATGGGGCACATAACGGCCCAATTCCCAGAACCTGTTCTGATACTCGAGCACCGACATTCCTCCTTGAACTAGCTGTAAAAATTGGTGCATTTTATCCATGCGGAGATAAGCCAGGCTGAAAGTGGTCTCGAAAGTAGCAACGAATTCGGTCCAAGAAAATTGACGGAGTGGGCGAGATTGGAAAGAAATCTCCCACTCGGTGTTCCACCACGTCAAAGCTGCTCCCTGGAGTTGAAAGGTACCAAGCATCACCTTTTCATCATCCGCACATTACATAGAATGAAACACGCGCTCGGTGGCATCCAACCAAGTTCTAGCAGCATCCGGGTCGATCTGGCCTTCAAATGTCGACAGGTGAAATAGCAAGAATTCCTTCAATGCTCGCCCACGACTACTAGGCACATCCTCTTGGACTGGAACAACAGGGGCTGGAGCAGGTACACTACTCTCTCCCTAAGGAACCGGAACTCTCCGACGCGAGGCGACATCTCGAACAACTAGTAAACAGATAATGGACAGAAAAACTCGTAAATCATACGAAAAATATCCTGCACTTCCAGGAGTTAATTTGGGTTGTGTTTTCTTGTCTCTTACTTTGCTTTGCAGGTCAACAGGAGTGTAAGCACGAGGCCCATCCCCTCTGGCTGGCCAAAAGGGGTGGAGGATCGAGTTCTACAGTCAGGGGTCTGGCGGATTCACGCGGTCTACTTTCATCCATCGGAGGGGGTACGCGGCCCATCTTCAGACTGTTCGTATTCCGCCCGCGGCCATATTCAACCCATTAGCATGCCAGCTGGGTCCTTCTCCCGCGTTCTCTACCAGCACTGTAAGTGAAGTATCGAGTGGCCATGTACCTACTTGAGCGGTCCCTCCTAGACCGTGTACATCCTATTCCAGTGCTACACCTTGGCGAGTGCTTCATCCGTGTCCCTTTTACAAGGTACAAGGTGCTCCTCTTTTGCACGTAGTGTCTTGGTGGTGATCACGATCTGTTCATGTTCTTTTCCCCTCTAGCACATTGTTATTTCCATATCTTGGTTCAAAAAGGGGGAAGGAAGGTAAAGTAGAAAAGACGGGAGAAATATGCACCAACAGCCATCTCTCCAGAGTGCAGTCAGGAAGATATGACAAAGATGGTCCGGGAATATTTTCATAGCCTCGGGAAACCCTCCCTGGGCCAGCAAAAGATTGCTTCGTGTCATCAGGGCCAAAGAAGAAGAAAAAAATGATGCGTCACCCATGGGTGTGGATGAAGATTAGAAGCGAGCTAGGGCTAGAAACTTTGAAACTCCCCAACAACATAAAAAAATCAAAAGAATTTTAGTATTCGAAAGGCTAACTTTCCCCGGTCAGGCCCGAAGGGAAGTCAGAAAGCATAGAAGAAGTGTGCAAGTTTCACCTGCAATATGCCAGGAGTGATGGGCGGGCATGGTACCCTACCAGATGAACAAAAAGAGCCAGCCAATATTGCTGAAAGAGAAGGCTCAGTGACAAGATAGGGTAAAGCTGCTGCTGAGCTATTACAGGCTGCTAAGAGCAAACAAATGGTGGATGAAGACGTGACCACTGCTACTGTTGATCTGATAGCATCTGAAGAAGAACAGTCCTACCTCCTCCATTTAAGGGTGCCTCGGGTGAAATGCTCGAGGGTATTATTAGCAAGATGGCCATGGACCCTGGCATCCTAATGATGCTGCAAAGATACCAGTAGAAGATAGAACTATTGAAGAAACAATTAAATGAAAGAGTTGAATATCCTCTGGTGTCCAAGCAATTGGGGGCACAAGCTGAGTCATCACAGGGAGGTTCCGACCCCATAGACACTCCCTAATCGACTGTTCCACAACTTTCAGACCATAGCTGGGCTACTCCCCAACATCATTCCTAGCGGCTTCTGCCAGCACGGCCGATGCTTCCCCAAATGCAGCAGCAAGCTTCACTGTCAAGGCCTTTGCTACCCCATGCTATAGCTATGGCCACACCACTGATGTAGCCCACTCACCTCTACCCTCAACCAGTGGATCCAGTCATGGTGAACAAGTTGATGGTGGAGCAAATGGTCGAAGCAAGGCTGGCAAAGAGGGGCGGTGATGATTATGCCACATTCGACATATATGAAGCACCATACCTAGCCTACCACACTGCCAAAAGATTACTGCCCGATGTCAACAAGCCACCAAAATTTCACAAATTCAATGGACATGGCTCCCTAAAAGAACACATTGCATATTATACAACAGCCATGGGTGACTTGACGATCGACGAGTCATACCTCCTGAAGCTTTTTGGGTCCTCATTAACTGGACTTTTTTGTAAACCTTGTTTTGATGATGGCCAACAATCTTGGTTTGATGATGGCCAACACTCATGTCTTGTTCAGAGCTCTTTTGCCTTAGCTTTGTAGAGTCAGAGCTTCCCTTCAGAAAGTCCGTGCATGGTCCATGCACAGCCCACCGAATAGCATGTCCTAAGTCCGTGCATGTACAGTGTCTCCATATAAGTCCATGCATGCATAAAATCATAAAGTCCATGCATGTCTAACACTAAGTCCGTGCATGTACAGTGTCTTCATATAAGTCCATGCATGTATAAGGTCCGTGCATATTTTGGACTTAGACATTTTGCTGACTGAGTTGCATCTAAACTCCGTGCATGAACAGGGTCTCCATATAAGTCCATGCATGTATAAGGTCCGTGCATATTTTGGACCTAGACATTTTGCCGACTGAGTTGCATCCAAACCCCGTGCATGAACAGTCTCTGCAATCTGAGTCCAGGCATGTTTTACGCTGAGTCCGTGCATGAACAGTCATGCCTTCAGCTAGTCCGTGCATGCTTTCACATAGTCCATGGAAGCCAAACCCCATGCATGTTTGATTTTTAACATGAAGTCCATGCACGCCTTCACACGATCTGTGGAAGCCTAACCCCATGCATGTTCTGCTTTTAACACTAAGTCTGTGCACTTTGTGTTGATGTCCGTGCACATCAAACCCGGTGCACATTTTGGACTTAGACTGTTTGCTGTTGGGTTGCATGATCTATTAAGTCCGTGCATATCTCATATTTGCATGCATTGTAGAAGAGACATCAAGTCCGTGCATAGTCAAAGTCTGTGCAGGTTCTAACTTGTTCATCTTCATGTCTGTGCACATTAAACCCCGTGCATGTTTCTTACTATCATAAAGTCTTTGCACGGTGTCATAAAGTCCTTGCACCCCTTCATTGAGTCCGTGCTTGTCAAACCCCGTGTAGACTTTTCTGTTGAGTAACAAGTCCGTGCTCATTGCGCCAAGTCCGAGAACATCTGTTTAAGGTCCGAGCATGGTGAAGTCCATGCATCTTTGCACACACAAAGTCCATGCACGCCTCTCTTCAGTAATGTCTGAGCACAGACAAGTCCGTGCATCTTTTCCTTGCAAGAAAAACATCAAGTCCGTGCATGCTTTACCTCTGTTGTTGGGCTTCCCAAGCCCGTTTGTGGTGTTGTTTGCTGCATTGTCCCTTCATATTGTCATTGGTGGTCCATTGTTATAGGTTGCATCTGCATAAGTCCATGTGTCTCTCGTCTCCTTCCCTCTCGTCATCACTCCCATTATTCTTTGAGCCCTTACTTCTCTCATTGTATTTTCCTTGATATCCTGTATAAAGTCTCCATTTGCCGTCATGGAGCGTCATTTTTCTCCTGTATATTACTCTTCTTCTTCCTCGTCCTCCTATTCTCACGTGGATTCCTCTTCCTACGCTGGCCCATCTTCTCGTGGCCTTTCTGACCCGCAATCAAACCTCATGGCCCACCTATCATCTCTTGCTTGCCAAACGGCCCCCGTCCAGCCCAAAAATTCATTGCTAATCTTAATGGGCTTTATTCTCATAATAGGCCTCCCTCTTCTACTCTTAGTGGGCCCACTTCTTTTAACGGGCCCTCTTATTCTCTTAATAGGCTCGCTCCTTCTACCCATGTTGCTGCTAGCCCTATGGCTCCTTATTCTTATGATCCTTCCAGGCCCACTCATCCTTCTATTCCTGGAATGGGCATTCCTTCTTCTCAGGCTGGATCTCCTTATCCGGTCCAATATCACGATCTTGGTCTAAATTCACCCTTCCTTGCCCAAGCTGGCTTGCATTCTTCTCGATCACTCCCCATCGAGGAGATGATTGCCCAAGCCCAACGCCAGCTTGATGAACTGCAGCATCAAATTGATCCCCAAACTTCTTTGAGTGTCCCATTCGCATTCCAAGGTCTTTAGCTTCCACCGCGTTCACGAATTCCTGCTTATCGCCGCTATGGTGGAGTCGGTGACCCTTATGTGCACTTGACGGAGTTCATTTCTGAGTCGGCCCAATTCCGGCATGACAAACACCTGATGGCTTATCTATTTGGTCTATCTTTAGAAGGCCCGACTCGGGATTAGTTCTTTTCGTTGCCGCAAGAACAAGTGGTGAATTTTCAAGCCATACAAGAGAAATTTCTTCAGCAGTTTTAAGACTAGGTTGGGCCTAAGTATTCTATAGTGGACCTGGCCCACGAGAGGATGAAGCATGACGAGGAGTTCTCTACCTTCGCCGACCGCTGGCGTCGGTTGGCCGCTCAAGTCCCGAGACATATTCCAGAGGGAGAGCAAATCAAAATGCTCATTTCTAATGCAACGCCCCAGTATCGGTACATCTTAGCCTTGAATGACATCACCTCCTGGCAACAGCTTTATAGCCGAGCCATTTTCATCCGTCAACAACTTTTAGGTTCCCTTGACCTCGAGTCTCCTTCACCTTCTACGCTCACATATGCCTCCTATCCATCATCCCCCATGAGTCAGCCCTCCACCACATATCCTTCCATGAGTCAGCCTTCCACTCCCACATACCCATATACCTCCACGTATCAACCCTCCATGAGTCAACCTACCGCCATCCACAGTCAGCCCTTCGCCGTTTCATATCCGCTTGTGTCTACACCCCTGGTCAAGGAAACATTACACCCCGAGCAGGTGGATGCCGTCTACATACCTCCTCATCCCGCTCCACATATGCCTCCACCTAATCCCTCCACCAGTCACCATGCACCTTTGCCTATGCAACCTCCACTTCCATCTCCATCTCATATCCCTCGGCCTCCATCTTTCCTGAAGCGGGCTCCTCATCGTCCTCCGTTGCCAGAGTATTTTACCGACATTTTTAGGGCTTTGATGGCCACTCACGCATCGCAACTCCCTTCGGTTGTGCCTTGCCAACCCGCGGTTGGGAACATGCTCCAATATTGTGAATTTCATCACCAATAGGGACATTTGGTCGAGGATTGTCCCGAGTTCTGGGAGTATGTTTATGGCCTGGAAGGTAATAAGAGGATCAATTGGTTTGCCATTCACAAGGTTATTATACATTTTCGCAACAAGCAGCAGCAGCAAGTGCCGCCCAAGCAGCCGTCTCCATTTCAAGACCAGGGGCACCCTTGTAGTTCCTTATCTAGTTAGCACCCGCTCCATCTCCACCTACCCCATCACCTTTATCTCCATCTCCATCTCCACCAACCTCATTACCTTTGCCATCTCCTATGCTGTCTCCCTCATCTCCATCACCTCCATCAACCCAAACCCTCGCTCAGGGTATGGCTCCCACTTCCTTTACCTCTCTTGCTTCCATTGCTACCACTTCTTCCTCCATTCCTGCCACCATCGCTTCCACTCCCAACGCCGCCTGACGTGTCGTATCGGCACGTCGACAGTGGGCACCGCGATCCTCTCCTCCACCTCCCTCTCCACTATCTCCATCATCTCCTTCATCATCTCCACCCGAATTTGAGAAAGCTACTCTTGCACCTACATCTTTACCCCCATCTTCGCCTTTGCCTTTATCCCCGCCCATATCTAAACCTATCACTACTACCTTACTTTTGCCACCTTTACCCCCTTCTACACCTCCACCTTTGCCTTTGCCTCCACTCGAGCCTGTCATCACCGCTATCCCTCCACTGCCTGAGGCCTCTACACCTTCTAAACCTTCACCTCCACCTTCCAAACATATTACTTCCATTTCTTCTCCATCCATTCCCACCCTACGGAGCGGGTGTGCACCACCTTTGTTGCCCCTTGGGTCTGGTGCCCAAGGAGATGATGAGCCAAGTCAGGATGGCCCGATGCCGATTATGCAGTTTAAGCTTCAAGATATTATCTGTCGCATGTCAGTCCGCGTCTTGGTCCTTGGCTATTTTGGGGTTGATGTATCTATTCCTCCCATGACGGTTGTCAAGAAGAGTTCCCTCACATTGGTGTCAGTTTCTTCCAGAGCAAGATCGGTGGCAGTCTCGTTGTTCGCCGGAGGTTTGATCATTGATGCTACTATTACTCCTCGCACCATTGCATTTCAATGGATATTTAGGCTCAAAAAGATGATAAAATACATGTAGACTCAAATAATGGTGAGAATAAAATTAACTACTCATGTTGCACATCTTTAGTCTTATAATACTCAAAGATGATGAATGTGATGTAAATTATGATGCAAAATATAGCACTTATCAATTACCCTCCTCTCCCTTAGCCCTCATGCCAGATTAAATCTCATGCGTGCCCCGCACCATATTAGCCCAAGCTTACATGTCCGCTAACCCTTCCATCACCCTACCTTCTATAGAGCTGACTCCATGTCTGAGGCGTCGACTCTACACATTCACCTGTCCCTTCCTTGCCTTCCACTCAAGTGCTGAGTGCTATCCCCGGCAGTCCTCATTGTCCCCATAAATCAATCGTCCCTTTTTAGGCTAAGAGTCTGTCCCTTCACCATACTTAACTCATGAATGCTTTGCAGATAAATAATAAGATTGTGTTGGCTTTCGTCAGTTAGTTTCTTTAGGTTTGCTTACACCATGCACACTTATGCATCTATACATATATGCACTTATGCATGTTGATTATTGTTGCATATTTGTCATCATTCCGACCTTCGGTATATAAAATGGTGATTTGCGGAATGTCAGATCAAATGGTGATATGCAAGACATTATGCTAACTAGGACTCTATGCGATGACGCGACTAAATGGGCAACTAAAATCGACAATGACGCAATAGATCAAGTAGTGTAAGCCCAACACCTAAGACTCCCAAGACAGGAACGATGCCAAAAATAAGCAACACAAGCTCGCAAATGTCCCCAAGTGAGGGAAGCTCATCGATCCACACGGTTGACGAACCGACAGAGTCTATGGTAGGCAATTCACACTCGTGCTCAGATTGAGGCACGGGACGGTCACACTCTCTCACTGTGACAGTGATATATATATATTAATGGTCTAGGAACCAAAATCGTAGATAAGCAGCGGCTCAAGAGTGTATACGTGACAAGCAAGCTAAACCAAGAGGGGAGCAGTCGCGTACCTCCACACTCGGGGCATGGGGAAGACTCCCGGTCAAATCACACGTTCCTCAGTACGAAGAGCTAAATAAGTACAATCCAAACACTATCCACTCCTCGTAAGGAGGTAAAAGGCTACACAGTGAATCTGGGGACGTGAGAAGTGGGTTGACGGGCCGCAAGTGGACGAAGCGCTATGAACTGGTACTGTCTGGACTACAACACTGGTCGGCCTGGGTCCAGCAGCAAGGAAGACATGTCACAGATGTCAAGGATAAAGCAAACGCCCCTGACGACACGCTGTAGTGGATGACTATCCTCCTGGAAGAACACGGCAGCTGATGGTGCCGCCTGGGACCTCCGGTGTAGTCATGGACGGGTGGGCAAACTGCAGGCTGGCATGCGCAAGTGCCGGCAACCAGTAGGCGGGGACACCTGGAATGCAGCCTTATGGTCATCCTCTGATCATGAAACTTGGCTTGGACGTAGGCGAGGATGTCCCTGAGATGCTCGTGGAAGATGGGCCACAAATGACCACTGTGGCAGCCAGGACGACTCAAAAAGTGAACACCTGTGTAATCTGGCCTGTCTGCAGGCAGCAGGACAGACAAAGAAAGAACGACGTGGTAATAGGGTTTCCAGGTGGCTTTTAGGGCTGGGTTTCCTTTGGAAGGTGGGGGATGAACGTGGGAATATGGAGGATGAGTGGCAGGGCCGCACGTAGTGGAGTTTTTGGGCGTGGGGAGTAGTGAACTGTGGGACTCAGTTCTACAGGTATGTGCAGATAGACTGGGTAACAAAGATGGAGAATGAGATTATGCATGGCAAACGGGCTCAGAATTGTGTGAAATTTTTATGGTGGAAGGGGTATGATGTGGGGAAGGCTTGTAGCAAATTTCAGGGTGTTTGGAGAAGGTTTGGATTGCGAGATGGCGACTGTGGATGGGTTCTGTCCCTGTAGATCTACACATGTGTAGTTTGCGTGTGAAAATAGGTTATGAAGGGAATTTTGGGTACAGGATGAGTTTGGGTGTGAAATTTGATTTGCAAGAAGGGGACATGTGGGGGAAGACACAGACCAAGTTTGAGGACGAAGTGAGATGGGGAATGTGGCAAACCAACTAGTTAACCACGTCTCTATCCAGCAGGCAGACACACAGGGTTCACCCGGGGCAGCAATGTACCATGAGCCTCCACGCTGCAGCACGACCACGAACGGGGAACTTGTGGCTCTGCTGGACATTGAGGAGGTTGCCTCCCAGCAACACATGCAACAAAAACTCGAGGGCAGAGGTCTTGGGTGCCACACCCAAGAAGAAGAGATGGGGGAGAGGAGGTGGGTGTCGCACCCACATGGGAGAGGGGAAGAGAGGGCCGTGGCATTCACAAGAGATTTCTCCAAAGTTTCTTTTCATTAATTTCCTAAAAAGAGTACAAAAGAGTATTTATATAGGGAGGGGAAAAACCTAATTAATTACCAAAAGAAATCCTAATAAGAATCCAAGTTAAATAATTATTATCCTCCCTAGAGTCCTAGAGAAGGGGGATGAGGGGATAATGGGATAAGAGGAGAGGGGTGCCCATCTATTCATAGGAGGAGTCGGAAGAGAGGAGGGCACCCTCCTTCCCAACCCAATTGGGCTTCGGAAAGGGAGGGGTGCACCGCCCAAGGCATGGGCCCACATGTGGTCCGCCAGCCTAGTCCTCCATGGGCCTCGATGAAAGCAGCCCACTAACCTCAATCAACCTATCAAAACACAACCATGACACTTGTTGAGTCCCAAAGGGTGGCAATCAAGAGGGGAGGGGTGAATTGATGGCTAATTAAAACTATGAGCTAAAAACAAATCTAACTAGGCAACAACTCGAAACAAAAGCACACACGTGAATGCGTGATGGTGATGTGATTTCTTAACAAGAAAAATGAAACTACGCGATCCTGACAATCGCCGTAGCCTACACTTGGCTTGCAGCCACCCTCTGAGGGGTTTGAATTGTAACCGCATGTGGGCTATAAAGCCCTAAACTTAGGAATACCCGGCGGGGCGGCGATACGCCGAATGATAAACCCCGTGTCGGAATACCCTATCGGATGGTGATACACCGTACCGAAACTTTGTCACATGTGGCACTAGCATCCCGGAATTTGGTATGACAAATTACGGGTGCAACAGCTGGTCACCCGGACCAGGACATAGTGTCGTAGCTTGCTAGTAGTGCCCGCCGCGCATTGTCCTTCCTCCATACTGGGAGGGGCAAGAATCTAGACTTCAACTACAGCTCTCGTCTGTACTGCCCTTACTTGGAGCGACAGAGCGACACAATTGCTTGTAGGTTGTCTTCGCGGGCTTTGCCTTCCCTACATGCACTGGCTGAGTGGGTTGTTTGCATACGGCCCGGAGTCCTGGTCTACCGTCGTTCCAGCACAACAGTTCTTGAGCCATATTATCCGCACCGGTTTGCCAAAAATTTCGGGTATGATCAGAGCATTCTCCCGAATGCAGATTTCTCCTTGGCCCTTCGGCAGTACAGACAGAGGCATGTTCACCTGGTGGCGGCTTCATGGCAGGATTTCCTCTTCCGTGACGTGAAGGAGGAGTGTCCTATTCCAGAGCAGACGCGTGGGGGTCACTTTGACATGCACTATGCGCGCTGGTGGTTCAGGGTCAACAATGTGTTCCGACAGTGTGTTGATGCCATTCGGGCTGCTGAGGAGAGGCGTTTGAAGGAGGACCTGCCTCCTCTGTTTCTGGATCCCGAGTTTATCAGATCTCACTTTTCTGGGGCCACCAAGGCCATTCGTGAGATAGAGGCCCGCTGGAGGGAGGAGGGGCTCCCCATTCCTGTCGACAGGAGCCAGTATGCTGGGGCTTTGAAGCCCTTGAGGAGTACACCCGCTGCAGCTCCTACTTCTGGGTCGGCTCGCCGAGGAGCGGCCCCTGGACCTTCAGCACCTTACTCCTGGTGGGAGGATTTAAAAGCCTCTTGCGGTCTGAAGACCAAGTCCCAGCTATCAGAGCCAGTCCCAGAGGGGGCGTTCGCAGGTAGTACCTTCACCGACTAGAGGCCCACATCATCAATGTTGTAGGCTGCGCGGGCCCCATGGAGTATATTTCAGACTTGGAGGTGGCTGCCACCCCCAATGCCATCTTGGCTATTATTAACAAGGTTGCTCGGGCTCTCGGTCTGAAACCTGAGCAAATCATTTTGAGACTCGAGAGGATCATCAAGGAGCCAGGTATATGCCAAATTATTGAGCCCTATCCTTCCTTTTTTTTGTACTCTGTAATCTGAGATGCTTATTTTATGCAATCTTATATAATTTGCAGATCAAGCCAGCAATCAGGGGGGCAGTACTTCTTTGCAAGAGCATGCTTTTGGGAAGAGACCCCGGGCTGAGAGCCAGGAGGAGGATGTGCGGCCAGCCGCCCGCCCGCGCTCTTGGGGGTAGTCTCCTACTCCGGCGAACGTCTCCAGTAAGTGAAGGGAGTTTTGTTTCAAGCCAGCACTACACCATGTCTTTACAATGTTGTTGCCTGACTCCTTCCCCTCTCTTTTTTTGAATGAAGCTCCTCCTAAAGCTCGGGTTGCTGCAAGCTTTTCTCCCCGTCCCGGGAACGTCTTTGCAGAGGCGGGACTGGAGGTCGACGAGTCCGCTCCTGATATTAGTGTGGACATTGAGGGTTTGGATCCTCTTGCTGACGATTACACGCCTGTGACTGGCGATTCCCCTGCACTTCACATAGGGGGGATCTCTGCTGCTCAGGACTTGGGTAGGTGTTCTTCAGACTTCACCCTTATTTTGCCTTTCTTTCAATACTTGAGAGAGTATATGCTTTGGTTAACATAGCATTGCCTGTTGAGGCTCCTGGGGTCCAGCATACTCTCCCCGTTATTGAAGAAGGGGGTGAATCCCCTAGCAAAAAGGGGACCTCTTCATCATCAGATTCCTCGAGCGGGGGAAGTTCTAGTACCTCATCGAGTACAGGGACTTCTGACACCTCCTCTAGTGGGGGCTCTTCTTCCTCCTCATTGAGCTCTTCTGAAGAAAGAGAAATAAGGGCCGGTGCAGGTAATTTTAGGACTAGCCCGTTGTCACACATTGAACTGTGAACCCCTTAATTTATTTTGTTGTTTACTATGTAGCGGCCCGAGCGACCTCCTCCCTGGACGAGCTCTCCACGCTCATTGAGTCAGGGCCCTTTATCGACTTGTCGGATTACGAGGGAGGTTTGGGGGCTCTGGGCACTAGGATGAGGGCGTCTGATGAGGTGGCACCACCCCCAGCTCTGGGGCCTTTGACAGGTACTGTCGGCGCTGTCGAGTCCAGCGGAATGCAGGCTTCAGGTATGTACAAAATATTTTGTACTTTCCTCCCTTTTCCTATGTCCATGCATATTGACATTGTATGATGCCTCTGCCTTAAACAGCTGGTGCTCACCCGGAGGAGAGGCGTTCCCCCCAGCCTGCGGGGGTTGACATGGCGGCGGGCTTGCCCCAGGCACTTTCGGCGGAGCGGAACACCGCTAACCCGGCGACAGCCTCTGCTGAGCCCCCAGCTCTAGGTATATTGTTGTCAAATTAGGAGCTTATGCCATTCGCCCGACGAGGCTTCCTTTTTTTTTGTGATATTAACCACCACTCCATATATTGGTGTCTTCTTTTAGCTATCTCTCCTTCCATGGAGCTTGCTGCAAAGATTGACACCGTCGTGGCTTAGGGGGAGACGCTTGTAGAGACTGGTGTGTTTTTTTTTTATCACTGCGAAGTGCTCATCCTGATTATTAATGCCACTGAAGTGCTAAGACTTTTCATGTCTTGTCTCACTTTGAACCCCGTATGGCACGACACGGCCCCTCGGCTGGTCATACGAAGGCCCACCTTCAACAAGAAAGAGCAGGTCCCGATGCGGATCCACAAGGAAGTCAGTCCGGCAGTGGAGAGACTCCAGACCCTGATTGACGGGCTCGAAGAATACGAGCAGCCCGAAATCCGGCCCGTCGAGCTGAAGGAATATGTCCCTTGGGAAGAACTCGAGAGTCTCGAGTTGGCCCCCGGGAAGGAGGCCCAGTTAGAAGAAGAACCTGCCCTGTGGGGGGAGCTCCCCCGAGAATTGCCCCCTACTGTCAGGGAAAAGAAGAAGAAGAAGAGAACACCCCGAAGCAAGAAGAAGAAAGGGGTCATCGTTGCTTGCAACACCCTCTCGACGCTGTTTGACTCCGCCCTCTCTCTAGATGAGGAAGGAGACGAGGGGCTCTACAACCTTCCGGAGGCGAACCAAGCTGAAGCATCTACTTCTCAGCATGCCACCCGGTCAGGAAAGAAGTGGGGCCGCGCCCGGCAAGATGACGGCAACATTATGCTCAGAGGCGAACAACCATATCGGGTCCCAGAACCCGATGTTCGAGGCACCGAGATCCCTCCACCCACGGGTCTCTATCCTGAAAGACCAAGAAGCCAGGGCGTGCCATCATTTGCGGAATTCTTGCGGTCACGTGCCGAAAACCAGGAGCGCCCGCAGAAGTCTCGGTCAGCCGAGAGGGCCGGTATTGCCTCAGCTCCACCGGCCGATAAGCCCCCGGTCCTGCCACTGGCGACCCTATCTCAGCCAGTAGAGGAATTCGACGGCATCCCCAACCTCGCCGAATTTATGCAAGAGAGAGGGGAGGCTCGTCGGGATACATCACCCCAGACAGTTCCATCTGACCCGACGGGGGAGCCGTCCCCCGACGCAATGCCCCAGGGCCAGACCGGGGGCAGACGCGGCAAGCCCGAAGAAATGAAGCTGCTCAAGGTTCGGGCTGCCGACCGAATAGTCAGGCACCTCAAGAAGATCCCGACCCGGTTCACCGTCTGGGAAATGTTATCTTTGGACGAAGAGACACGACAAGCCATCATCGCCGCACTCCAGACGCCGGCGCACCTTGAAGCCTGCTTGGCAGAGATGTCACCAGAAGTGGTCGTCGCCTTCACGGAGGACGATATGCTCCTACCCACATGTAGCCATAATAGGCCGCTCTATATGAGGGGGCAGCTGAATGGACAGCCCATTAACAAGGTCCTGATCGACCCAGGAGCGGCAGTTAACATACTCCCCTACCGGGATCTCTCTTCCCGCTTGGTGTCCTGAGCGTCTCTTCTCCCTCCCGGCCGGCCATGGCCGGTGCGGCGGGGGTTTCTCGGCAGCCATCGGAGGGTTTTGGTGCCTCCAAGGTTGCTCTGGCTTCGTCCTCCAATGAAGTTCCCAAGCTAGCGGCGGGGCAAGGTATGAAATCGCTGGCCACGACTGGTGAGGAGAAGGAGGTCCATCTGGCCTCTTCGTCTATGGCGGCCCCTTCTGCAGATCCAGGGCCTGTGGTTCCGCGGAAGACATACGCCCAGTCGTTGTTGGAGTCGCAACGTCGTCCGCATATTCCTGTGCAAGCAAAAGTCCCAGCCTTCACGGACCAGGGGGAACCGGCAATTTTCTTCTCGCAAGAAGAAATCCATGCTTCTTGCCAGCCTTTGCAGCACGCAATCATTGCCAAGTGTTCTTATGGTCGTCCTTCTATTCCGGAAGTTAAGCTATGTCTCTCTCAGCGTCTTCGATTGAGCTCTGATTTCATCATTAGCCGATTAAATGCAAGGCACATTTTGATCCGTCTTAGCTGTGAGGAAGATTTCCTGCGCGTTCTGTTGCAGAAGAGTCTGTATATAAAAGGCTTCCTGTTTAGATTCTTTCGCTGGGTACATGACTTTGATTTTGATGTTGATCCGTCGACTATCCCGGTATGGATCGGTTTTCCCTCCCTTCCGGTAAATTTCTTTCATGAGGAAATGCTTCGTGCTATTGCAAGTAATATTGGTCCCGTATTGAGGGTTCATGATGCTACGGTTGCCATGACTAACACATCGGAGGCTCTGGTTTGCATTGAAATGGATATTGATTCACGCAGACTGGAGCGTATATGGATTGGTATTGACAGCACTGGCTTCTGGCAACCGATCAACTATCATAGAGTTCCAATGAAATGCTCTCTATGTCATAAGATCGGTCATATGCAAAAGGAATGCAAGAGGAAGCAAAGTCATATGGCTGTTCGGCCTGGTTTTGTGGGTTATGGGAAGGTGGAGGTTTCTAAGGAAATTCCCAGACAGGAGTATAAGCCCAAAGTGTTGTCGGAATGCCCTAAGCAGATTGATTCAAATGGTAGCAGATTTGCTGTGTTGAGTGATATGTCGAAGGATCTATTGGAGGTCGAAAAAAGTATCCACGATAATCAATCTCTGGATACCATTTCTAAATCGGTTTCAGCTAGCTGTAGTGACTTGGTTATTCCTATTTTATCAGACCTGAGGAGGAAAGCTGTTAGCCATGACTCTCCTGTTCCTGGACTGGGTAAGGAATTCGTTTCTGAGAATAAAAGTTTGCTCCCTAGGATAAAGGAGGATTTGAATTTAGAAGGGTCTTTATTTTCTCCTGATAACTCCTCTGATATCCATGTCTCTCCTGTCCTGGAGAAGGCTTCTATCACTAGTTCTAATGTCGTTGCTAGATTGTCTGCGGCAGAAAATGTGAAAATGCTTATTCATGGTCCGAAAAATCCTAATTCTGATACTATTGGTATCAAAATTCCTGAGATCTCGGTTGTCTCAGGGGAGATCTTTTGTGATGCAAGATTGACCAGGGCAAAAGTTAAAAGGCTGGCTGATCATCCCTCCTCTTCCTATGACCATGATTGATTCTGCGTTGATTTTTGGAGACTTAGTCTGACTGACCAAAAGGAGACCTAGATATCTCTCTGTTCCAAAAAAAGGTTGGTTAGAATTCAAAGAGGAACTGCTAAACATGCACTTCTTCATAGTAATTTACTTACCATAACAAAATCTATCCATTCCATTGTATATATCCAGAAGATGCAGAGAACAAGACAAAGGTAGCCTACTGACAAAAAAAATGGTCCAGCAACAGAACTGAGTCGAATTGAAAATGTTCATGGCCTCACATTGCGGAATAACAAAAAAAAACATTGGGAAGGATACTACATGAGTGAATCTTAAAGAAGTTAATTTACAATTCAAAAAATGGGCGTGCTGGCTCCAAGAAGAGAATAATCACGAACCACTTAGAGTTTCCCAACCAAGGATTGAAGTAGCAGGAACGTGTTGGAGGATGGCTTACCCCGGGTACGAACAATGTTGTGGTAAGGAAAGGAGCCATGGCATTGGCAGATTCAGCACAGAGAATGCTCCCTTCAATGGCATTGCTGGCTGGGGGGAAGGGGGTGCACGGCTATTTTAGATGAACGGAAGTTGGCTTCAACATGCATCAACATCACCTGCAGCAACCTTGGGTGCACCTGGGAGGGAGAATTAAGGAGGGGAAGGGAACAGACACAGGAGGGAGCAAAACTGGACAGACGTGCGAGTGGGAGCAGAACCATCCCATGAAAGCAGAACTGGTCGGCAAACCAAATAGATCAAACTGGAGTCTGAACCGGACAAAAAAGTACAAGTGTAGCTTCTATTTTATAGGTTATAGATTTAAGGTGAGATGAGAAACTATGGTGAGAACATAAAGAGAAGTCCAATATATTTTAAAGTGTAAGAGTTTCCCAATAATTAGAATCTCTAACACTATGCTGTGCCAAGGCCTTGGTATATGAAACACGAGTGTCCTTTCCCTGAAAGGTTAGAAAATAGAACTCTCAATGATGTAAGATTGCATAATTGTAAAATTATGATATTAATATTATTCAGCTCATAATTGAGATTTGAACTTGCATATTTCCAGAAAATTAAATTCATCGGATACATAAATCCCATTGTTAACCAAGCATTTCGGTTGGGAAATGTTGCTTTGTCTATCTAAGCCATTAAACAACTGAAGGGAGAATATTAAATAAAAGAAAGATAAACACAAAGTGATGAGTTGCTGAAAAACTAATTTTGATTCAGTAGAATCAATCAGGAACACAATCTGTGAGTAGAATTGTAATCATCTGTTACACAGCTGATTTGATACTTTTAAAGCAAGGTTACTGTACTAAGTTATGGAGTACGGCAAAAGAACCCAATAAAGGGATCATGAAAGATATGACCCCCTGTTCAACCGTTATATTCTTTCAAAGGCTCTCGGCTTTGAGGAATGGGTCTCACTTTGTTACTCATATGCATATTGCTCTTCCCCTCTGTTGTACTAGAATTTAAGGCCTCCCCTTTTGACTCCTTGGAGAATTCTGTTATCTGTGCAACTCTCTCCCATCTTCTCCTGATCTGATCATCTGTACACATAAGATCATTTATTATATCAGAAAATACAGTCACCTGAAGCACCACCTCGTGCCTCTCTGATGAGAACTGTTCAACAGCATCGTGCAGTTGTCTCGTATTTTTCTTGAATTCCTGGATTTTGTCTTTTAAGCTTTTTTCATTTTGTCTCATGCTCTCCAACCTATCCTCCATCTGTATTCTTTCTCTTTCTTTTTCAGACCTTTCAATCTCTAACTCGGATTGAAGTTCCATTACACACTTCTTCAAGTCACATGATACTTTCTCCTGGATTTCTAATTTCTGCTTAAGAACCTCAGACTCTTCTTCCAAGGTGCTGATCACCAATTTCTCATACTCTAATTCCTGCACATCAAAAACGTAAGCCTCTGCAGTCTTCTCAAAGGCCTCATACAGTGTGTGAACTTCTGATTGCTTGTCTGCAAGCTCCAAAGTGATGGCAGACTCAAGAGATTTGGTAAACTCCTCTTCGAGGGAAATAATCTGCTTTTTAAGAGCTGAATTTTCCTCCTCCTTTTCCTTCCGAAGCTGAATAAAATTAATTCTTTCCCGCTCAAGGGTTACAGAAGCTTCAATCTCTGCCCTTGAAAACTCGTGCATTAGAAGATCAAGCTCCCTTTGAATACCCTCTACTCTCTTATCCTTGTCTTGTGCAATCTTAAGACATCTTTCTTTCTCTTTCCTGAGAGCCACCTCAGCCTCCAATTTAGTCCAAGCCAAAGCGTTAGAGTTTTGATTTGCAAAATCTTCTTGCATTTGGGAAATCTGATGCCTGAGATCTTCAATTTTTCTGTCCTTTTCTTCCACAACTCTAAGAAGATACCCTTTTTCTTTCTCAATGGCCTTCTCCGCTTCCATCCTAGCAAGAAGTGAACTTTCCAACTCCCTTCTACTAGATTGACACTCATCGCGATATGATCTCATTTCAACTTCAGCATCTAATTTTGATTTCTCCAATTGCTGGGCTGCTGATTTGCACTGGTTCAATTCAAATTTGACTAAACCTAATTCTTGTTCTTTCTCAGCAAGTTCAGAATTTGTTGAATCTACGGCATCTAATAGGTTTCTAAGTTCCTCCCTAATAGAAGATTCCCTCTGAACAGCTTGTGACTTAAGATGGTTCACAAGACTAGAGGATTTTTCAAGCATTTTTTTGTAGCCATCAATTTCTTTCTGAACAATGAAATACTTCTGCTCAATTTGTTCTAAGCATTCGACTCTTTCCAATAATGTCTTCCTGGCCCCACATTCTCCTTCAATCTCAGCCTTTGCATGATCAAGTGCACTGCTCTTATTCTTAATCTGCTCCTTCAAAAATGCAATCTGTCCAACTTTTTCTGCTACAGTCAATTTGATTTCACCTTGCACCCTTTCTCTTCTTATCTATAAATATGAAGCTCCCTTCTGAAGAAGACCCCGCTGCTGCCCTTAGCCATGAGAGTTGGCCTGAGCCTTTAGAAGAAAATCTAAGAGGAAGAAAAGAAGAGAGGTGAGCAGTCCAGCAGTTGGTCCGATCCAGTCTAGTGCTGAGAAGAAGAAAAGGAGTACTCTGAGTCCTTTGAGTGAGCAGCTGAGCTTGAGAAGAAAAGAGCAAAATGCTCTGAGCATCTGAGAAGAAGAAAAGAGGCCCGATGTGCAGCTACAGCTTCATGACCTTGATCTGGAGCTACATTTGCTTTCTCAGTTTAGTTTTGTGTTTTTTTATCTTTGAAACTCTGTATTTGCTTTCAGTGTGTGGTGCTGTAGTGATAGCATGTTTTCGATGCTCTGTTTTAGAGATCGAAGTGGACCTTGGCTGTTTTGTAGCTGTGTGTGTCCAGTCGAGGAGCTTGTTCCTCGAGGTGAAG